>OZ023205.1:74811662-75060515 GCA_963995525.1 Escarpia spicata | reverse complement strand
GTATCAAGCAAAGTGCTGAAATTCGCAGGACGATACAAAAGTGTTCAGAACAGTTTAAAACAGATGCAAATAAACACACTTTACAGGATGATCTAGCCAAACTGGTCAAACGGTCTGAAAAAATGGCAAATGTTATTCAATTTTGGGAAGTGTAAATGCACCCACATTGGACATGGAAATGTGAACAAAGAATACATAATGGGGTACTATATTAGAAAACTGTAAAAGGAAAAGGACTTAGGAGTAACAGTTAGTGCTGGCATGAAATTTTCGGAACAATGTGGAATTGCTGCTTCAAAGGGTAACCAAATAATAAGGTTAATTAGGAGAAATATCACATACAAGGAGAAACAGCTAATTGTAGCAGTGTACAAAGCAATAGGTAGGCCACATTTGTATACAAGCATGGAGCCCATATCGTAAGAAGGACATAGATAAGCTAGACAGAGTGCAACGAAGAACAACTAAGCTGATTCCTGAACTGAAAGATCTTGGTTATGAAAAAACGGCTATTAGAATGTCAGTTGACAACACTAGAGACTAGGAGACTAGGAGACTAAGAGGAGACCAAATATAATGTTTTATGATATTGAATGGTTATGAGGATATTGATAGAAATATTTTCTTCAAACTGAAAGAAGGCAGATATACCAGAAGGCACAATACAGCATTAGTCAAGGAACAGTGTATGTTGGATATGAGGAAAGTACTCATTCTCTCAGGGGCAGTAAATGACTGGAACACATTATCTGATGATTGTAACAATGTTAGCAGTCTGAATATGTTCAAAAGTAAAAATTTACAGCTAACTAGCGGGGCGGGTTATACGTAGGTGGAAAATTGTTGGACTCTCGATAAGCCAAAGGCTTCCTTGTCGACATGCCGTCTGTAGCTTATAGCTCTGGACGGCAATCTTGTTAAATCTTGTTAAAGAGGTGGCTAGACATAGGCTAAATTACATTTCGACTCAAGCTAATGTCTTCCTCTTCCACTTAACATCTGGCCTGTGTTTATTGCTATTTTATACAATGCTGCTGATGTAAGTTTACACTATTTACAGCTCGCTACGACTTTCAATACTACAACGTAAATTTGGATTCGATGCCAAAACTGCGTTCGTCGCTGCACAGAATCTCAGGAAAACTCGTAGTGAAACATTCCGTCTGACACCACCGCCCCCTGACGACGACATATGGGAAACGCCCGGCGCCAGACTTCCGACCTCAGGTGTGTGATTCCGACTTGGTGCACGTGTCAAAATATTGTTAATACGAAATTGTTACCCGAGCTCAACTGGAAAACCCAAAAAAACATGTTTTATTTTGACGACTGTGTATTTTTCTAAACTTTACAAGTTATGATGTCCACATAGCGAAAATACTGTTCATTGCATAGCAATCGTAGTCGCTCTCGCGTTGTCCCTCGCTGGCTGTCACTGCCCTCCCTCTCTGTCTCTCTCTGTCTCTCTCTCTGTCTCTCTCTTCTCTCTCTCTGTCTCTCTCTCTCTCTCTCTCTCTCTCTCTCTCTCTCTCTTCTCTCTCTCTCTCTCTCTCTCCTCTCTCTCTCTCTCTCTCTCTCTCTCTCTCTCTCTCTCTCTCTCTCTCTCTCTCTCTCTCTCTCTCTCTCTCTCTCTCTCTCTCTCTCTCTCTCTCTTCTCTCTCTCTCTCTCTCTCTCTCTCTCTCTCTCTCTCTCTCTCTCTCTCTCTCTCTCTCTATCTCCCTCTCTCTCTTCTCTCTCTCCCCCTCTCTTCCCATCTCTCTATCTTGCCAAGTTACATTTTTTAAATTTACAAACATTCACAATAAGTAACATCTTTAGCGACATGTTAGGACTAACTTCGCAAGGCCTGCCGGATGATTTTGCATCAGTGATATGACCTAGGTCCTATGACAAAATATATGAGCCTATTGTTATACCGAATATATTCGCATGAGGAGGTTGAGGTGCATGTGGTTATCAGCCAACAGTAATGTTACCGTAACTCAAACACCGTTCATTGTAGTGTCTTAGCCAGCTAGCAGTGAAACCAAACAAATCTTGCAGTTGTTCATCGTATTCGCCAGGTGTACGCCCCGCGACACCCAAGAGGAACACCCAGGATGCAATGCAGCCGTGGCGTTACGACAAGCCGGCCGACGAAGACGAGGCTCGTGACGAAGACGTCACGGACTCGTCGGTCAAACTGCCGCGGATACTGCAGCCGCCTCGGCCCCAGGAGCCGCAGTTCTATACGGCGCTTCCACGTACCCAACTCCTTCGGGGCAAACGTCATCTTTGTGAAGGAGGGAATGTTCAAACCCGAGCAGTATTCCAACCCTAAACCACATGACCACAGGGGGGTGAGTTGCAGGGGTGTATTTACGTATGTACGTTTTTAAAAATGTATTTTCCGGTATATCCTTTTGCCCCAACTAAGCCTACTGTTTAGCTTCTATGAACAACCAACCGAACTTTAAACTCACCACTTAGCTACCCCCTTTTCTACATTCCATAGATACACCACTGACCCATTCTAAGATGAAGACATTGACTGGGAAGAAACGGGGTTGCCACGAATGACACCGACAGTCACGAGCGCCCTAAATATAATCTGATGCGGACAGATAATTAATTTACTTCCGCGCTAGTCTCTGATTAAAACAGTAGACTCCATCCTTTGTAACACTTCTGCAACATGGATATATATATATATATATATATATATATATATATATATATATATATAAAACATGGATATATATATATATATATAAATTAAAATTAAAAAGTAGAGAAAACAATCAATGTGCTTCAAGCAGACATAAATTAGTGGTCGTCGGTTAGTATCTTATACATTCCTCATGCATTCTGCAACATGGATATATATATATATATATATATATATATATATATCCATGTTGCAGAAGTGTTACAAAGGATGGAGTCTACTGTTTATAATATAACATAACTTCAGCACAAATAATATAATTAAGCTTCGCTGGTTATAAATATACATATACTGATAACATTACCATATTACTGCCATTACCAGTTAATAAATTTGAAGGGATAAATCAAATCAATTAGGGTAGTTGTTTGTTACTCGTTATTTTATATTTATATATAAACTCATTAAAAAGTATAGGAAACAATCAGTATGCTTCAAGCAGACATAAATTAGTAGTCGTCAGTTAGTTTCTTATACATTCCTCAATTTGTGTCCCCGGCGTATGAAAACAAAATAACAGAGATTCTGTTGTGACTACAATCTAAAACAGAACACAGTCACTTGTGACAACGACTCCGCTGAAGGTGATAGACAGGGCAATCACTTTCGTGAAAGCAGTCGTCCCCAACACTGGCGTAGGGTTTAATGACGTATGGTGTAATTAATGGCGAAATAAAAAGCTGACTCTAACCCTGGTGTAGCGGCAATGGTTTGTTTCAGCTGGTCCCGATCAAGACGCGGGGACTGCCCGACTTCGACACGAAGGAAGACCATGACCCGTTCGACATCCACTTCCGGACGAATCGCCTCGATATCAGTTAGTTACAGCCTTCAATCTTTCTTCAAGGCCATATGCCAAATATTATAAAACAATTAACACGATTTTAGACAATACAGTAAACAATTTATTATAATACAGTGCAACAGTAATTATTACGAAATTGCGACAGATCATGTAACTTTATACACGTGATAAAATATGTTCGGTTTGTTTAATACTGGCAAGACAGGTGTTGTATTGATATTCTGATATGTTGACGAAGAGAAGATCGGGATAACGCGGTCATATGGGACAAAGTGAACAGTATTATTTCAAGCTCACATCACATGCACAATATTGTGTGCAGGGTGTTAAAAATACGGTACCAGTAACCAAGAAATGTTGTTTATTTAGGGTGTCCGCTTTGCCCCGGTATCCCACAGTGCGTTATCATACACACAGCTGTGTTTGTCTGCAGTCCACGGCCTGGAGACGGTGCCTATGAGGGACACGTCCGGCGCGCAGATGGTGCCGGTACTCAAACAACCTCCTAAGTGGGAATCACGCCTGATATTACCGATTACACCTTTCCCAAACAGAGGCAAAGAATACACAGTGAGTGAATCGTTATCTGAGATGCAAGTATTTGTATTATTGCTTCTTAGCAATTCCATCCATCTGTTGACGACCTTGGCTCCGTACATGACAACGAGAACGCTTAATCATTTGTTGCGCCACTCAGCTCGGATTTTCCAAGAATATTGGCGCTAAAGAAGTAATTCCATTATTATTATTAAAATAGGGTAGATACCCTAGGTTCCTACATGAATATTGGCGAAATTGTAGGTAATATAAATATTATAATCAAATAAAATATTTGCTGTCATTTATCGGAAGTCTACCATCAAAAGTAGTTTTATTTTCAGCCGACATGAGCTTGTTTGTCATTAGCATTTAAAATAAATATAAATACTTGTACCGAACACAGGAAAATACGCACTTCATCGTGGTGCCACGATATTGGAAGTTCACCATTGCTGTGGCAGCCAGTCTGATAGCAACAACGAACCTTTTATAGGAAGTTCTCAACATCTCATCAAAGTCACTTCATTCTCCAAGTCAATATTCGTTTACACTGGGTATATTTCTATGAACATGTCTGTGTGGTAGATTTGAAATTGAAGCAAACTATTAAGTGTGAACAATAGGTTATACATTTTCCTCGTCTGAAATGATAATAAATCGATCTTTTCGTCTAGAACGTTTTTAACCCATGAATATTATATTATTACCACTGCCGAGTTTTATACAAATATGCACAGCCGTGCATGATATTATATCCTCCAGATAACAGAAGACGGCTGGCTCGTTCAGAGAATCCCAAATTAAACATACCTTTTTGAACGTTAATTGGGTAACGCTCTTGTACAACTGCCATTACACAGAGGCCAATACGTACCGTCTTTTCCTTTTTTGTTTTGAAATTTGCGAACGAAAATAAAAAAGCAATCAGTTTTTGAAATACGAAAAACGAATATAATCTACTATTCGCGGTACTTCTAATACATGTTAGAAAAACAAAATAACAATAAAACAAACCGTTTTTCGTTTTTACTGCAGCAGAACGGAAAACGAAATAAGACTGCAGCGCAACTCGTTAAAAAGGTTATCCGCGTGCTATATTCCGATGGACATAGGACCGGTTATTTTGGAAAAAATACACAATTTATCGAATAATATATCAAATTCCAAAATGACATACATTAGCAAGCATGATCAAAGAGTAAATAGAGTTGATGTTGGATATTCACTTTAATTAACAATAATTATTGTACTTGCATACGTTTTTGTTGACATCGTCGCGTCGCCGTGTATATATCGCTGTTTCCTTTTTTTATTTGAAATTTGCGAATGAGAAAGGAGAAAGCAAACAATGGTCGTTTTTTGTTTTAATATATATATATATATATATATATATATATATATATATATATATATATATATATATATATATATCGTTCAACTGTTAATTTGCCATTATATAACCAGAATAACACACGGACGTAACTCTAGTGTTAGCATCGGATAACGGCCACTCGTTACCCAACGCTAATGCACTCGCAAAGAAAACACTACGCACTATTCCCGTATAACATCAAATTTGTCGTGTGTTTCTGCAGAGATACCGCCGACAGTGGCGCTGTCCGCATAGCGCTCTCATGGACCGCATCGAGGAGACGCTAGAGAAGCGCTGGGCCAAGGAAAAGATGGAACGGGAGTTGCGTGCACGAAACAGCAGCTGCTCACAATTAACGCGCCAGTGATATTATGTTTGACATCTGGAAATGATTCCATCCGGGACAAGGCTGAACTGCCACGCTTTTTTGTGTTATGCTTATTCAGATTCCATCTACATTTAATGTTATCAGTATTAAATACAAGCTTTCATTTTATTACGTCTTAAGTTACTTCTCATCATTTATGTTAAATCGTACATTTCATTGTTAGGTAGCTTGTATATACGAAGGTTTACAAGTCAACAAAACGGAGACTAAAGTTCTCAATTACATTCAATTTTGAACATATATCTAATTGAGTTATAAACTCCTGCAGCATTCACGTGTTCCGGTCACATGACCCCCCAAAACCGTAGCAGCCATAAAAACAGCCATGTTATTTCGTTCTTCGATAAACTCAAATTTGTCCATATAGTGAAAACCCTTATAACTAAATAATCGCTTTAATACATCCATGCAAGTTTAGGTCTAGTGATGGACAATCTTTCACTTCACAATGTGGTATAATTAGAAAAGGGAAATAATACCTTAAAAGCATTATTGAATAAGTTGACACTCACCAAAAATAAATGTCTTCTCCTTGTTGTGTGAAACCCGAGCCAGCCTAGCCCACAGCTGCTGTACCAATGCTTGGTGAAAACACACACGTGACCAGTGTCTCTGGATGTAGTTTATGTCATACCGTTCATGCAATTGATTAATCATAGTAATTGATTACCTAAATATAATTATAATCAACATCTTGGCAACTAAATCATAAAAACGTAGTTTTACAAAATAAAGAATGTAACAATATCCATCATCTACTTAGCATATAGTGATGCCATATTGTGGCTAGTAGCCACATTAGAATGGAAATTATACCATCTCTAAATCAGCATGTCAACACATATGAACATGTGTAGGTGTCCAAACTGCTACCTTGCAATCTTTCCAGTTACATCCTCAACGTTTCAGACTCGGAACTGGAAAATCCCCATATATATGTTTTATAAGTGTTAGTACACTCGATCTCCACCACCTATCAGATTACTTCCGGCGAATGGTAGATACTAGGCTAGGCCACTTAAAGGGAAACAAGGCTTTTTTGGCCGTCCATCTAAAGGAGTTAATAAAATCTAACCTTTAGCAATGTTCTACAAAACTATTATGCCATCAATATACTAGGATAACCTTGTTGAATGCATACAATTTCATTTGCACGGGCAGCGCCTGACGTCTCAAATAAATTGCTTACTCTCTCCAGTTCGCTGAACATTACTCTAGTTTGCGTTGCTCAGTAACTCATATTTCGGCTACCCGTTTGTGTTTCAATGATATGTTCCCAGCTGATTTGTCTATGCAACTTTCGTAGTAATTTGATTTTGTGTATACTGTGACATGTTTATATCGACAGTTGGCGCGTCTACAACAGACTCAGCCATGACAAAACATATGTCATCGCGGAATTTCTTTTGTCGCTTTAACTATTTAGGCGGGAAGATTAGCGGGTCTCGATCGTTTAGAATTGGTGGTGCACACAAGTTGAAAAGCGAGTGGAAATATTGATCGATCAGTATTATTCTTGCCTTAATATTATTCATAAAGTAGCAGTAGACATATTATTGAGTAACAGTTGTGCTTAAAGTTAGTCAGATAAAGTATTTTAGAACACTTTAGTCTAGTGAGTAATAATTAGGGTAACTTAGGCTTCGATAAGTTTGTAAACAAGACTGAGCAAATCTGATTATGTGGTAGAATATGTAGGAGATAAAGTAACAAACATAAAACTACCTACATAAGATAATATCTGAGTAAGCCAGTTCCTGTTATATACTTTGATTAGGTAGCATTGTTGTAAATATCGTAATAACTCAGTTGCGAACTGGTTCAACATATACACATGTAAAGTTAGTCTTAGGCCTTGGCCGAAGCTTCCGTGGGCGATAGTCGGGCGAACTCGAGTTTGTTTATGTAGCTAGTATCCCACGTATTCGCTAGGGCGCTGTATAACATACATTAATAAGGCAGTCATGCATAAAATAATTGATTGTATTTAATTTAGGTCACTACCGGTAACGTTAGCATTTGTGATAGGGTAGATAGTCAGCTGTGTAATTAAAATCTGCTGTATCATAAAGTGTGTTGTAGTACACAGGAAACAGTATTTCTAATGATTATCTTAGTTTTAATATTTTAATTTCTACCTTGGATAAATTGTAAAACTACACAAAACCATCGACACCCGACATGTTGAAAATGCGATAATTGGTTAGATTTTTGTAAAGTCGGGGTGTGAGAATTCTTGGAAGGGGGTGCAGATGGAGAGTTTTCACTTTGAGTGTCGAGGTTGTAAGAGGTTGGAGTGTTTATTGGCGGAAGTAGACGAGCGGAAGAAGTTGATTGTGGTGATGACAGGAAAGGGTGACTTGGACAAGGTCCACTCAGATGGTGAGACTAGAGAGATCAGTGAGAAAGAGACAAGGAGGTTCGTGGTAAGGAGAGAGAAGCCAAGGTGACTGTTGAAGGGGGAAGACAGCATTGACAGGACGGAAGGAGACAAAAGGAAAAGAGACAAAGAAGAAGGTGACAGAAGGAAAAGGGACAACGAAGGTGACAGGAGGGAAAATGAGAACAGGGGGAAAGATCGAAGACAGGAGTTAAGGTGGGAGTGGAGATGGCAGGGGGAGATGACAACAACGAGACGGACAGAAACCAAATGCGCTACTCCGAGGCAGTGATGGAAGGGGTGAAGAGAAAAGCGAGAATATACATGGGTGTCTCTTTAATGAGAAAGACAGACAAGACGCATTGTGAAGGAGAAGACATAGTAGTGTGCTTACCGGGGACCAAGATAGAGCATGTAACAAAAAGGGTAGAGAAAGTGATGGGTCCTGGGAAGGAAGGGACCATTCTAGTAGATGTAAGGACAAATAATGCAGAGAGGGAGGGGACAACCGGAATAATCCAGAAATACAGACAGGAAGTTAAAGCAGACAAGAGTAGAACAGATTGTTCTCTCGGGAATTTTGCCAGTAAGGAAAGGGGTAAACATACAGAAACTGCAAGAGGATGGCAATCAATGCACTAGTCGAGCAGATGTGTGAAGAAGAGGGGGTGGGGTTCACAGATTTTTGGGGATACTTTGTTGGGAGGGAAGATATGTACATGAGAGATGGCCTCCATCTAAAAGGAAAGGGGGCAGAAGTTTTTTCAGACAACCTGATGCGATCTGTTGGTAGTGAGACATGTTGCATTTATGTAATCTAGATGCGCAGGGGGATTCACAAAGAAGCCTGATACTGGAGGCTTAGATAAAAACAGCACAAATAAATCAGCAAAGATCAGCTTGGAAACTGTACTGAAGCTGGTTATATTTGCGTTTGTTTAAATGCAAAGAGCATAGTAAACAAAAGAAGTGAACGAAACATTAAGGTAGACGAGATTGACCCTCACATAACAGGTATAACTGAATAGGGGGCTAACACCGATATATCAAATGCCGAATTGGGACTGACAGATTATGTGATGTTTAGGAAAGATAGAATAGGAAGAAGGGGAGGTGGAGTTATTTTATATATTAAAGAATCTATCCAGGCTTATGAAATAAATTAGAAAGAGAAGCAGATTGCGAAGAAGCTGTTCGGTGCAACATAGCTACAGGAAACTCAACGTAAACGGTTGGGTTAGTTTATCGAAGTCCAAACATAAGCATAGAAGAAAATTATTAAGTACAAAACGCTATACGGGAAGTGAGCAAACGGGATTGTATTATTATGGGTGATTTTAACAGTGGAAATCTGTACAGAGTACAGGGAGTGAGGACCACAAGTTTTTAGTTTTCTTACAAGATAGTTTCCTTCCTCAACATGTACTAGAACCAACCAGGGGAGAAAATGTGTCAAACATAGTTTTGTCATCACAGAATGAATTAGTTGACAATCTGAAGATGTGTGAGCCACTTGGGAGTAATGATTACAACCAGATACATTTTACCATCAAAGTAAAATCAGAAAGGAATAATAAAAAGCAGTACAGGAAAAACATCCACAAAGGAAGATACACGTACAAGGACATAAGGAAATATTTAGCAAAGATACACTGAACTAACACACTGAAGAATAATACAGCAACAGAATGCAGGAATAACTTAAAGAGTGAAACAGAGTGCATCGTCGATGTAAGTATGTTCCATTGAAAAATCAAGGGAAATGGTCCAGAAAGAAACACTTATCAAAAGAAGCCATTATAAATAATTAACTACAAACAAATGATGTTGAAGTTATATAGACGCACTGGACATGATGAAGACTACAACATTTATAAAGCAGCACTTATCCGAGCTACAACTGCAATTAGACATTCAAAGAGAAGCTATGAACAAAACTTAGCTTGTAATATAAAACAAGACAGCAAGAGGTTTTATGTATATGTTCGGAGCAAACAGAAAGTTCGTCATAAGGTCGATCCGCTAAAAATAGTGCTGGAAATATAATATCAGAAGGATTCTTAATGGCAGAAGACCTGAATGAGTATTTTAGTTCAGTGTTTACCAGGGAAGATATTAGTTCACTGCCAGTACCAGAGGCTAAGTTCAAACGGGCGGAATCAAGCCATTTAGGACAGTTAATTGTAACCCCGGGAATGGTATATACAAAGATAAGGACAGTGAAGGATAATAAATCACCTGGAGTGGATGGGATGCCACCAAAACTACTATTGGAAATTGTAGAACAAATTAACATACCGTTTGCAACAATTTTCAACTTATCATTAAACGAGGGAGTGGTTTCTTTAGAATGGAAAGAAGCAAACATTATACCGTTATTTAAAAAGGGATTTTCTTATTAAACATAACTTGATAACCGCATTTCAACACGGGTTTCTAAAAGCGAGGTCAAGCTTAACAAATATGTTACGTTTTTTGGAAGATATCACTAAGTGAGTAAACGAAGGATCACCAGCAGATGTCATCTACTTGGATTTTCAGAATGCTTTCGACAAAGTGTCACATCAAAGATTACCGCTTAAACTAAAGGTCCATGGCATAGGAAATTATATAATTAACTGCATAGAAAAATGGCTTATTGACAGAAGACAACGGGTAGTAGTTGATGGGGAAGTTTAAAACTGGAAATCAGTTTTGAGTTGGGTACCACAGGGATCTGTAATGAAACCTATATTATCAAGTGGTGCCAGATTAGATATATGGCCACTCAGAAGAGTCATGTCCTTTAAATAGTATGACATGAAGGTGTTCGCTTAGTTCCTGCAGCTAGAATCTGCTGCATGGAAGGTTGTTTAAAGAAGGCCAAGGAGGTCGCCAAAACTCGAACTGAATGCGCTTTAGGAGTAGATCTCACTCTGGCACCCACCAGATTATAACAAAATTTTATTAAATTTCTTATCCATCCGGATAAAGTACTTGGGGATATATCCCTTTTATGGTTCGGTTGAAATAATATAAAATAATCTCTTATCATTTCGAGTTTCCTTGGTTCTGTGGAGGTAAATTTTATTCACTGCCCTAACAGGGCACAGTAGAACATCTTCTTGCATGTCCCCTCCTAATACGTTAGCGAGAGCAGGAATAGAAACGGACAGTAACGTTTTTGCACCCTTCTCTGCTACCTAGGTTTTTTGCCGGCAAGAAAGGGCTAACTGAAAAATTATAGAAGACCAGTCTGGCTTCCAAGCAAAGGAAGAAAACAAAATGGCGTTTAACTCACTCCTATTGCCAGAAGCAAGTGCGACTAAAAGGCAGTTTTCCAGGCCAAAAGTTTTAAAAAAGCAGACGCTAAGGGTTCAAAAGGGGGGTGTGACAGTCGCTTGAGAACCAAGAAGAGGTCCCAGTCCGGCACGGGACGGCAGACTTTGGTCTGGTCAACTCCAAGATTTCTAATCAGAGCCCTGAGAGTGTCACAGTGACCCACCTCCGCACCAGCAGTGGCGAGCAAAGTCCTTGCTAGCCATTCTGTATCCCTCAATAGTAGAAATAGATAGTTTCTTCTCATTAAAGAGGAAAAGGATGAAGTCGTCCACTAAAACCGAAGAGACAGAAAATGGATTAGCTTTCCTGTTACTACACCAATTGACAAAACTCCACCACTTAGATTCATAGATGCGATGGGAGATCGGCAACTTGTTCTGAAAAGCCTCTGGTCTAAGGGCTTCCCTGATAATAATTGTGCGTGAACCCGCAAATTGGAGGGGTCTCTTTTGTAGAGATTGCCCTGATACAGCTGGTCTGGGAGAGGTAGCAGTCACCGTGGTAGATCTCCCCACATAGCTAGTAGGTCTATGAACCAACGTGCTTCAGGCCAAAGACGGGCGACCAGTATGATCCGACATTGGTCGTGTTGAATCTTCTGCAACGCTGCTGGAATAAGTGAATGTGGAGGATAAACGTAGCCCCACATCTGTACCCAACTCAGCAACAACTGTCCACCGCTACTGCAAATCGATTGGGATTGGTGAAACAAAGAGAGGAAGACGAGTGTTCTGTTTGGTTGCAAACAGATCCATCATTGGTACCCCATAACAAAATTATGGCTCGAAACACTGATGTATTCAGAGTTTCAGACACCATTCTGTTGACAAATTTGACCTTTCCTCGACAGAGAATCTGCCAGAACATTCCTGATGCCGCGAATATGTCTTGCACGACGATCGATTTCTCTCTCCTTACACAATATAGTAGCAGAATTTGAGCAACTAGCATTGTCAGAGAAATCGATTGTGACCCCCCCCCCCCCCCCTACCTATGCTTGTAACTGCAGTGGAATTGTCCAGCTCTACCAGAACAGTGCGATGGTATAATCTGGGAAGCCAAAACAGAAGGGCAAGGTGGACGGGTTTCAACTCTAGGAAGTTGATGTCTCGTCCGAGAAATTCTGGTGATCACTGACCTGAAGTTGTCTCCCAAACTAGATGACCGCCCCAGCCCGGCTCTGATACATCTGTCAGAATACGAATGTCGGGATTCCGTAGTGTAATCCGTGAACCCCTGAATACGTTTTATTCCGACATCCACCAGGCCAGTTCCTTGAGTACAGGTGGGAGAAGAGGCACGCATTGATGATTTGTGCACTTCTTGAAATCCCACTGGGTATGAAGTGCGAAATTAATTTCGCGTGAATGTAGTCAAGCGAGAGGAATCGCTTTCTCGGAAGACACCAACAAACCTAGCAAGACCTGCCATAGACGGGGCAGGAGCTCCCTGTTGACTGATCATGCGATTGGATAGCTCCACTATCTTGAGATATATGTCTATTGGCGGAGTGCAAAGGTACTTGACCAGATCGAACTGGTAGCCTAGAAAAAGAAACTTCTGAATTGGTACCGGGGAAGATTTCCGCAGATTTATGAGCAGAGCCAGACTCCGACATAACGATAGAACAGTCCGGGTGTGCAGATTGCATAAAACCAGAGGCGTCGCTTGAATTAACCTGTCGTCGAGATAGTGACAGTGGCATACAGAGGGGTTTTTTGGTTGTCCGGAAACCCTCGACAAATTCTTCACTATTGTATGATCCATACGGTAACGTACAGCAGGTGCGTACCCGGGGGGGGGGGGGGTTGATTGCCCGGAAACCCCTCCAAATATCTGCACTGTTGTTGTATGATCAACATTGTGGCAATGTATGTGAGTCACGGAAGGATGACGGTAATACCCATAAGGCCATAGGCGCGGGAACCGGGTTATAACTTGGTTTTGAACAGCACTGCCCCCCTCGTGTTCGGATGTCACGAGTGTAGTGATTCTGACATATAAAGACGACAAGACAACTTAGTAGAACCACAAAATCATGTATTCAATTCGAGCCCATCTGACAGACAAGATGGAGTCATTCACATGTCATGTTTTGTTCATATCGTATGTGCGAGTTACTCGCTAGATGGCGTACTGTCTTAGGTAGCGCTCATTACATCTCCCCTTGCAATTAAGCAATTACAACAGATTAAAGTAAACGGCCTGTCTCAGGCACAACATTGCCAACCGCTGGTGATATTATTATGACCACACTAACACATTTCGATCAAGCGATCAGGCTTTTGTCCACGTCCACGTCTCGCGGATCTGCGCAAGCCTGGGCTCTGAGGTACCGGAGTGGAACTCGACGGCAGCTCAGGCGGGTTGGACACAACACCCGGCTCAAGTGGCACGTCGACGGGCACAGGTGGGATCGGCTGGTTTGGCGGATCACCCTCACCCGTAGCCTGCAGGTGGCCTCGGTTGCGACGGTACACAGCACCTGATGACGTCTCAACCATGAACGACTGAGGCGTGTCGGCGGGAGTCGTCAACACGCCTTTCTCCGCCCAGTCGGCCTGTTGAGGAGTTTTCACCCTCACCTCGTCACCTGGCGACAAGGACGGTAACGAGCGCACACCGTGTCGACGATTGTAGTGGTGCGCGTACGAGCGTTTCGCACGCTCGTCGTGTTCGCGAACTTCCTCGTCACTGGATCGACACGGCTGAAGGGCTGACGGTGGCGTTGGCAGGTTCGTTTTGACATGTCTGCCAATCAGGAGTTGGTTAGGGCTATGACGAGTGGCGGCCATGACCGTGTCACGGTAGATTAACAAAGCCATCCACGGCTCACGTTGCCGAAGGATGCCCTTGGCCGACCTGTTCCGCCTCCCCGTTACCATTCGGGAAAAACGGACTCGACGTCGTGTGAATGATGGCGTGTTCTTCCGTGAACGACTTAAACTCGGACGACACAAATTGCGGACCGTTGTCCGACACAATTTCGTTCGGAAGTCCGAACCGCGCAAAGACGTCCTTCATCTTCGCTAAGCAGGCCGCTGTTGTGGTATTCCGCACGTGAAGTACCTCAACCCACCTTGTGTAGTAATCTACCATGACGAGGTAGTTCTGACCTTGGTGGAGACACAGGTCGATCGCCACCTTCCCGAATTGGGATCGCCCTGATGACCTCTATGGATCCTATCTAGCATGTCAGCTCGCATGCTGGCAGGTACGATGATTCTGCCTTCATACATCAGTAGGGCATTTGACGTTGACAAGAGGTTTCTGACATTGAAGAGACGTTTCAGGTTGTCAGGAAAGTCCTGTTCATAGCGGGGCCACCCTGCTATGGTGTAGTGAATGGCGGCTTGAAGCGTTGAGTCATCACTCGTAGACGACTGCAGCTCGCTTCTCCTCCCGGGTGACACCGGAAGGTTCGACACAACGAGGTCAACGTGAGCCTTCACGTCGTCCTCCGTTGAAGAACGATGCATCTGCGGAGCGAGCGGACTCCGCGAGAGTGCGTCTGATATGACAAGGCTCTTCCCAGGCGAATACTCCGCCTTAGAGTTATATCGCATCAGTCGCATGAGAAGTCGTTGACATCTGAGTGGCGTGTTGTCAAGATCTTTATTGTTGATGAGGGGTACAAGCGGTTTGTGGTCTGTGAGTAATTTGAATTGACCCAAACCGCACAAGAACCGATCAAATTTCTCGCACGCCCACACCCCCGCCAAACACTCCTTTTCGATCTGGGCGTATCTCTTCTCAGTCGGAGTGAGGGATCTGGAGCAGAATGCGACCGGCTTTCCTTCCTGCATGATCTCTCCCCCGAGACCGTACCAACTGGCGTCTGCGCTCACTACGGTCGGCTTCGTTACGTCGTAATAGGCGAGCACTGGGGTTGACGACACCAGCTGCTTCAGCTTATTGAACGCATTCTCCTGGTCGGGACCCCATGCCCAGACCGCATCTCCTTTGAGCAGATCATTCAACGGACGAGTGGCGACATGCAAGTCCGGTAAGTACGCACCCAAGTAATGGACCATACCGAGAATCTGCCTCAGAAGTGGCACAGACGTCGGACGAGGCAATTTCGTTATGGCCTCGACCTTTTCGTGGTCTGCTACGACGCCGTCTGGCGTAAACTTATGACCAAGGAACGTAATTTCCTTTTGACCATAGTGACACTTATCCTCGTTTAGCTTTAGGCCTGCTGCCCGAAGCACTTTAAGGACTTCCGCGAGGCGCGTCTCGTGCTCGGCCTCGTCTTTCCCATACACTAGAATGTCGTCCATGTATGCTATTGTGCCCTCGAGCCCCGCGAGGATTTCGACCATCTTCCTCATGAAGATCTCCGGGGCAGAGGTAATCCCGAAGGGCAGTCGCTTGTAGCAGTAACGACCGAAGAGCGTTATGAACGTCGTCAGCTCTTGGCTTGACGACTCAAGAGGGATTTGGTAGAAACCGCTCTCGGCGTCCAATGACGAGAACACCGTAGCGCCCGACAAACGCGACGTCACGTCCTCCAGGGTGGGTAGGATGTACCTCTCCCTACGCACATGCTGGTTGAGCTTTTTCAAATCGACGCACAGTCGGACCTTCCCCGACTTTTTTACGACAGGCACCATGGGAGCACACCACGGCGTTGGCTTTGTGATAGCCTCAATAACCCCTGCAGATACCAGACGGTCCAATTCCTCCTTGACCTTGGGAAGAATTGGGATAGGCACTCTGCGGGCGACTGTGAGGGCTGATGGCTGCGCGTCTTCCTTCAGGATGATCCTCACCGGCTCTGTTTTCAGACAACCGACGCCGTCTGTAATAGCGTCTAGTTTTCTGACGAGACTCATCCGCGAAGCAACCCCACGACTCAGCAGGTTCTCCACGTCATTTGCGACAACGATGACACGAAAGTGATAGGTGGTGCCTTTGACCTCTGTGCTGGCGATGAACTGCCCGCGACAGTCCAATGGACCACCTGGACTGTTGAGGTTTGCACTGATCGCCTTGAGAGGCGATCGCGCCTCAGCATGACGTAGCTCGCGTGCGACATCACCGTAACGTCGGCACCCGTGTCGATTTTAAAGGTCACAGGACGACCTTTGAGGTCGAAGTCAACCTTCCACGTTGGACTGCTGTCATCGCAACTGACCGACCCGCAGAAGTACTCCTCGTCCGGCTGCACTTTCACCTCGCGAATGGATGACGACTTGGCGCGACACATCTTCTCGAAGTGACCTGTCTTGCGACACCGATTGCACGTCTTCCCCTTAGCAGGACATGCGTCGGGGCCCGGCGAGCGATGCACATAGCCACATGGCGTTTTCGCGACGACTTCCTCTCTCACGCCTCTCTGACTGTGGCGCTGATGACGACTAGCTTGCTGTTTACGCTTTTTTATATACAAAGTTCACGTTTGACATCGGCACAGTGTTCTAACTTTTGACTAACTCACTGTGTCTCGCGCTGTCGACTGCTTTCTCCAACGTCAGATCGTCTTGCTCCAACTGAAGTTTCTGCGACATTTCTTTGTCGAGCATGCCGCTTATGAGTCGATCGCGCACGTTCTCTTCTTCTTTTTGATCGAACCGACAGTGAGCCGCGAGGTCATGCAAACAACGCACAAACGCTTCAATTGACTCACCCTGTTGCTGAGAACGTTGGTAGAAAATTGCACGCTCATGTATTATGTTTCTCCTTGGCACGAATATTCGTCGAACTTTTGCATCACTGTGAGTCATTTCGAGGGTCTGTGGCGCCCTCTGTCGGCTCCGCAAACTTTAACAATTTGAAAATGTTCTCGGCTTGTCTGCCCATGGCGTATATGAGCGACGCAACTTGCACCTCTGGATCGTCTTTATGCAGTGACGTTGCGATCCTGAACCGCATAAACCGCTCTTTCCATTCCGGCCATTTGGACGGGGCGTCGAATGACATCGACTCTGGCGGGTTAAATTTCGGCATTTTATTTTCCGTTCAAATTTACTGACTGACCGTACAAATTCGCTGATCGTTCGAATTCACTGACTGACCGTTGACGACGGACTGTCGACTGGCAACGTTTACTAACCCGCTGCCACCATGTAGTGATTCTGACATATAAAGACGACAAGACAACTTAGTAGAACCACAAAATCATGTATTCAATTCGAGTCCATCTGACAGACAAGATGGAGTCATTCACATGTCATGTTTTGTTCATATCGTATGTGCGAGTTACTCGCTAGATGGCGTACTGTAACGCTCATTACGAGTTTGAAAAAAAATCAACAGCAACCCCCCCCCCCTCCGTCTTCCGTTGTCACAGTCGAGCCAACCGAGACAGCCACAATGTAAAGAACGACGTGAAGACATGTAGCGCAGCCGCGGCGAACATGTGTGGTGCTGAATCTCCGGTAGCCCCCCCAATATGAATTTCGTTCCCGCGCCACTGGTAATACCCATTTGGAAACCCCCTACATATAAGTCCTAGGTAGGCCCCTGTGAAATATATGTAAGTGAATAGACGCGATCCAAACATTTTACTTGGTTTAAGTGTAAAAAAGTAGATTTTTATTTAATAAGTTTAATTACATTCTAAACATCTACGATTTACACAATTCACTTGACGAAAATAACGGGATGTATTCAAGTAGAAGTCACACGTGTCTAAAGTTTAACTTGTGTTTCTTATTCTTTCGTCTATATTTTTCAAGATTCTTGTGAAATTATGTTTAGGCAGCTTAGATAAAAATGTGTTCTACAAGTGTAGGTGTCTCTTTAACAAGAAGGTTCCATTGTCTGGTTATTTTTATACTTTTGTCTAGTCTTTCTGATCGCAAAATTTGACTTGGGTAATAAATCGTGTTTAAAGTCATACATAAATAGTGAGACCTGTAGTTTATATAGATCTGAAATTGTTAGTATTTTTTCAGACTTAAATAAGAGATCAGTATGACTCATATCTTTTTTATTAATTAGTCTAAAGCAGATTTTTGTAAAAATTCTATTTTGTGTTCCAATAACCCCATGTTTGTATACCAAAAGTTACTGTGAATTAGTGTAATATAATAATTTTAATGATTTGTGGTAAGAAATATTTCACTCTTGCAAAATTAGCTAGATATTTTGGAACTAATTATGTTCATGTGTCCTTTCCATGTTAGATGCTTATCTATATACAATCGCAGGAACAGTTTCATAATTTTTATACCTGCCAACCTCGTTGATGACTCCATTATATATTTTAATGCTATTGTTTACTACGTAGTTTGTATTTACAGCCTAAAAACACAGAAGTCTTTTTGACATTCAAGCACACAACCAGTTGTATAATGGTTTTAATTCTTGATTCACTTTTATAACTAAACTTTCAATATACCCCGATTGGTAAACGGTGATATCATCTGCAAAGGATAACAAGTTTAGAGAACCAGAATTCACTGTTGTTAATATAAATTAGAAAAAACACCAGTCCTAATATGGATCCTTGTGGTACTCCACGTGTTGTATTGGTCAGTGCAGATTTGCAATTATTTAAATATATTGTTTACGATTAGAAAGGTAACTGGCAAACCATCTATTACTTATTCCTCCGATACCATAATGATTTAACTTATACAACAAAATGTCACGGTTAATTGTATCATAATGTAATATCTTTGGTGGTTTCGTCATTTGCATTTGCAATGTCTTTAGTGCAATATTGGGTGTATAGTGGAATATTTCGAGCAAAATCTATATTGGTGTTTGTACAGTATATATTTTTCTAAATATATTACTAATCTATTACATACTATTGTTTCCATTATTTTAGTGTTGGTAAAATACTTATTGGTCTGTAGTTATTAAACTATTTCCGGATTTATAAATTTGAATTATTTTAGCGATTTTTAAATTACCAGGTACAACATCAGTCACAGAGGATTGATTTATGATGTGCTCAAGTGGGATTGCTATTTCCTCTATGGTCTGTTTTGTAGATAAACTATTGAAGCCTTGTTTTATATAAATCATAGTCAATTAAAAAACAGAAATGATACATCTGACACACCCGACATTCATTAGCTCACAGTGGATCATTACCTGGTATTACACATAGGATTACAAACAAAATGACAAGAACAGACATATTTGATCTACCATAAAAATTTATTTAGAAAATTATTACTTACATTGGTTCATACATAGATCACCTGCTGCATTTTGTGTAAAAGAATTCCAAATGCGTATTCTACCAAGTCGATGCACTACGACATGATGTGCTCGACTTGGTATTGTACAGGCAGGATGACATCTTTCACTATGCCACACAAACACTGACTGGAACATAACTTAATAGCACAAGCTACACCATTCACACCTGGTCCGAGACGGCCTGGCTTGGAAGCTGAACACATCATCAGAAACCTGCGACCCAGACACAATGCAGAGATACAATTACTAGGGCAGAATGCAATAGGCCTGCTCCATATGGCAGGACAGATAACCACAGTAACAATGAAACAGGCCAGACAGAAACTAATGTGGTGATAGAGACACTTGTGACTGAGTGTAACAAACAGGTCAGACGAATGATTTCATGATCGTTAACAATAATTGAGCCTGATCAGTGAAGTCTTGATGTCGACCATGGACTTGTGATCCTTTCCAACTACTGTATCAATTTAATTTGCAACCAGTTGTTCCATGAACAGTGTAGGAGCTCAATGGAACCCACGTTAATGTCACAGGGCTCTATTATGAAGGAGCCAACCTTGGCTGTTGGTAGAATGGCCCCTGTCATTCAGTGCTCCAGCTAGGCCGGCACTGTTCTGCGAGCACTGATAATCTCCAGTGACATGATTGCACGGCTTCTCACCATCACGAGGCCACATCTATCACACCCCCCTTGCACTACTTCGCTGACACAATGTCAGTCATAGCATTTTTATTTACATCATACCACCCATACCGCCCATTCCTCCCATGCCACCCATACCGCCCATGCCACCACCCATGCCGCCAGCAGGCTCCTCTTTTGGTAGTTCTGTAACTACACATTCAGCTGTTGTGAGCAGCGAGGCGACTCCTGACGCATCAATCAGAGCCGTCCGTACAACCTGCAACAGTCACAACATGTATTAGTCTATTATCATAAATATTGCTTATACGGCACCCAAATAATAGCTGCAGGATGTTATACAATGGCAGATATATTAAATCTAAATGTAATGATATGTAAACGCTTGTAAACTGTCTTGTCAATATACTCATTAATGGCTAAACAATGATTAACTATTTTATAATTATAATAAAAATTGTAATTGTATACCAAGTTCCATATAATTGTAACCATCATGAAAGAAGTGTACACTAACAGTTTATGTGGTAAAACAAACAAAATTAACTATTATGACAATGTGGTAATTAGTATGAGCATTCCTTTGAATAAATGCCCTTTGAAATTTCAGCCAGATTATGTAATAAGTCACTAAACTTGAACAGATGCCTACCTTTGTTGGGTCGATGATTCCACATGTAACCATGTCTACAAATTTGTCCTGCATTGCGTCGTAACCTATTTCACTGCTTGACTGTACCAGTTTTGTGACGATCTCTGATGCATCAACGCCAGCGTTTAACGCAATAGTGTAAGCGGGAATCTTGAGTGTCTTGCGAACAATGTCAATACCTGGAAAGAGAAAACAGAGTAAGACAACATGGTCTTTAGAGCAATATTCAACTTGGCTTGAAACAAGGACAAGTACCATTAAAGTACTATTAAATACATTGAAATAAACAAAAATTATTAAATCCACAACAGCCATGGTTTACACATCTCACATGAAATGTTAACAATTGGCAATATTTTTTTGAAATCTGGGGAATGACATGCTAATTATTTTGCTTTACTCTCAACAGAAATAATTTAAGCCCAGATCAACTATAATTGAACCCATAGCAACAACTGCATGTCTTTCAACATAACCATACCTGTTTTCTGGTCGTCGTTTTCTACACTGATTCCCTCAAGGATAGGTATACAGCGCAGGAGGGCGGTGCCGCCCCCAGCTACGATACCCTCTTCTACAGCCGCCCTCGTTGCATTCAATGCGTCAGTGTAGCGGTCCTTCTTCTCGTTCACCTCCACCTCACTCGACCCTCCAACCTATGAGACAAGACAACATGAAACATCAGGCTGTGTTAACATTCACCAGGTTTATAATGGCAGCAAAGACAAGACTGAAGGTGTCCAAAAGTCTGTTGAAAAAGCATAACATTTATTACATTCTGGCTGCCTTACAAGACAAAAATAAGAATGTCAAGAACTGATATTAGCAACATTACCTGAAAGTGTAGGTAGAAAATGTGAAACGTGTTTGCTGCCTTAAGGCATGCCACTGGTCCGAAAATGGGTTGAGATAATATCTCGGCAACCAGACAAGCAACCTTTACCAAATTTTCAGGATGTTTTTCTGGGGGGGGGGGGAAGATGGCCAATTATTTAATTTTATCTCATTTGCATAACCATGGCAACCAGCTTTTCTGTGAAAATAGGTTTGCATGATTTTCCGGGAGGTCTTACATTAAAACTAAGTAAATGTTTCTTTCATTTTTGTTTGGCAGGGTCCGCTGAGGTGCTGTAGAGTGCAATTTCTGTTCAATCCCTTAGCATAATTATTATCCAAAAGTAGTTCCGAAGATTTGTTTGATTTTCCAAAAAATTATATCAACTTCTATCATTTATATAAATCTTCATATATAAGCCAGCATGTTTAAAAAGTATCATTGCACTCACTGTACCATAAGGAATAACTGGTAAAAAATTCAGACACCTAGCTTTGATACCTTTTTCAGGAGACCTCCCGCAAAATCGCAAAACTATAAAAAATTGAGTTTTGAGAAAACGGCAAAAAAACAAACGAACATCAATTATTTTTAATAACACCAATGAAAAGTCAGCTTTATGAGTGTTTTTCATACCAGCAACATGTGATAAATAAATAATGAAAATGTATAAACCATATTCAATACTAATAGACAAAAAATATATAATTAACACAAGTTAGGGTCACTCGAGCAAGCGTGCTGACTGGATGGAGGCTCAGCTCAGCTCAGCGGGCACCGGACTCATAGTCTTCCCTCTGTGGCCTCTTGTCGCACTGCCAGCTGCAGCTTCTCCAGAGCCTTCCTCTTTCTGGTGGTCTTTGATGCGTTCTTTGCAGCATAGTCAGCCTTGCGCACTCTGACAGCGTCGATGTGAGATGCAACCCTCACAACTTCGGCACCAGGTGACACGCCGAGGCTGTCTACCGCATCGACCAGTGCAGTCGCTCCCTTGTTGTATTGCATGACGGCTAACGCAACTGCTATCTCAGCCATCTTCTTGCCACAGTACTTGGACTTAGGAGCCCTCCTTCAGACTGTGGCATGGAGGCTTTCATTGGCGTTCGAAGTGTGTAGTTGCAGCGGCAAAGAAGTTCTCGACTGGCCAAGCGTTCAAAGAGTGGGATCAGTCGCTCACTGACGTCCTTGGGGAGAGGTACGTCATGTCTTGTCGCAGCATGCTTCTCCCTCGGGTCGACTCCCTCCTTCCACAAGCACCAGCTCTCCGAGCAGAAACTGTGGTGCGGGTCATCAAGGGTGGAGAGGCTGTGGAAAAAAGATGGCCCACACAGCATGACGAGCAGCCTCCACAATGGCCTTCCTGTAGTATGACGACCATTTCTTCATTCGATCGTTGCCTCCCATTGATGTCGTCAGCAGCTTCCTTGCTTGATGTATGGACACATCGCTGTCTTTTCGATTTGTCGCTGCTGCACACACGGCCTTGTTCACCTTCACCTCCGCATTCACGTCTCTCACCACCTTCTCCAGCCCCTTGAACATACGTTTGGCGACGTGATTAATGCATTCTTCTTTCGCCACTGTCACACCATGGTACGTGTCAATGGATTTGACCGACTCGATCACAGCTGCATCGCCGTCTCCCACAAGTGAGGTGTATTGAAAGTCACCAACATCCACCGACCGCTTCCACAGGATCTTTGCTCCTTCCGTTTCCATGGATCCACTTGATCCAGTGTGGTTGCGGTCACACACATCTCTGTGTGCCTCCATCCACAGCTCCTTCTCTTCTCCTTGCAGTTTGTCACCCACAAGCTGACACTCTGAACAGTACTTGCTGAGTACTGTGTAGTCAAGTACCAGCCCACTCTGTGACTTGATGACAAAGCATGCTCCAATCGTGGATGAGTGTCCCTTCATGTGCCAAGTGCCATCGAAAGACACTGTGATGTCACGTGGACCACTGGTAGAACCATACATGTTGTCGTACTGCCTGTGGACGATTGAGTGAGCATCCTTCAGGTTATCTGCAGCTGGACCGTGAAGCAGCTTGCCCAGGACCTGGCAGTTTATGTTGTGAAAGGTCTTGTGGTGCAGCCCACCTTTGCTATTCATCAACGCCAGCATCTTCACCATTTCTGGTTGCCCAATACCGACTTCCCTTGAAGCAAGCACAGAGCGATGGTTGATGTCATATGGCCGTCTGGAAGGAGTTTCAGTTGATAAGATCTGGGGGCTGCTGTACTGGGCATGACGATATGTGCAGTTTGTGCAGACAATCTCCATCTTGTGTGCATAGCCACGCTTGGGCGTCTCAGCAGTGACGAGTGTCAGGGTGTTGCGACGACATCGTGGACAAAGCAGCGGTGACAACAAGTTGTCTAGTTGCTTCTTGTGAAACACGATGTAGTAATCATCATCATCAACATAACCATGTCTGTCATCTGTAGTTGGCAGGTCTGAAATAAAAATTAGACAACTATATAAAAACCATGTCAGCAAGTGTGTATGCATGCATCTGTTAGTGCACTCACAATTCAGTTCACACACTAGCATATGCACGCACGCCCACACAAATATATTATTGGGGGGGGGGGGGGAACCTATATCCATATTATATATATATATGTATGTAATAAATGTATATATAATTATATATATATATATATAGTAAATAATTGGTCAGTATAATAGACACACACACATAATAAATAACAAGCAAACTCTAACAAATTAATTATTTAAGCGAATGGTTAATGTTAATTAAACTTATTAAAATTACTTAAAATATTGTTTATAAATATTTCATAAAAACAAAATAATGCTGGAAAAGTAAATCCTACAGGAACACCTTTCGTTTTATATTAATTCCACATTTGAAAATTATCAATGAAACAAATCCACCGAAATGTTTTTCTGTAATAAATACATACCTCCAAATAAGTCTAATTTCTTCCGACTAGTTGTACAATCTTCGGCAGCGCCAGCGCCGCTGTCAATGGGAATCCCGTTGCTACGGCCGCTGTCGCCGTGGGAGCCGGCGGCGTTACATGTTTCGCCGTTCGCTGCCGCTTCAGCGGGGCCGTTGCGTGGTTCAACAGCGTCGTTGCTGTTCCGTTGATCTCCCGCGCAGTCTGCATGTTTGCGTTTATTGTGTCGTTTCTTTCTTCCAAACTGGTGGACCGTACGGAACTTTCTTTGATCGGTCGACATGACAGATTCAGGTCAGTTGTCTCATAGCTGTGCCGTGATTGGCTGGCGGTGTTGCATAAGGTCAAATTTAATTATAACGTGACCGCGATATCCATATATGGTTCGCATGAGGTCGGGCTGCCTAGCAACTGGCTGGAGCAGTTTGTGATTGGATAATTTTGCGTCTCTTTCGGCGTCGATATTTAATTTATGTACGGATGTCGTCGACTTTTGACTTCGGCAGCGTACAGAAGGGATCGTTTCCAACACGAGGATACCAAACATGGCCGCTTTGCATGGAGTAATGTTTATGTTCGAGACCGCTCAAAGTTGGCCCGTTTCCGTAGATTTAAAAGTCCATCCGCCGTAACGACGTTAGCAGCTAGTAGGGTAACGACATATTTAATCATTTTATTGGCACTTATAGGACGAATTCAGTGAAATAAAGTTAGCAACATGTGTGAAAGACATCATTCGTTCTGAAAACCGACTTTATTAAAAATCGAAGCCGTTATCATTTTCCGGCAATTCCGGATCCGCGTCATGCCTTAACCCTCTCAAGGCCAGATTAATGGAAATATGTGCCCGTTATTGAATCCTATTAAATCGAGAGAATGTGCTGTGAGTGAATCATGTGATATACTCGGGTTGTATGAATGCAAATAAATAATTTTGGATCCGATTCAAATAAAATGTTCACTACATCTGAAGAACTAATTCCTGGTGTAACTAGCCAAGTATGTGACATATATGTCAATTTATTACCCAAATATGAATTGCTAGTTTGACAAAAATAAAATACTTAAATAGTTTTAAACAATTCATTTTTTTTTAATATTTTTTATTAATTAGCGGTTACATGCTGCATATGAAATGTTCATAAATTACTATGCTACAGAATGGAAAACTAATTAAATGTCTATGGTAAATAAAACTGAAATAATTTCAGTTTTTCAGAGTGCAAGTATTTTCAAGATTTTATACAAAATGGCGTTCTTTGTGATCATAGCCGTCATCCCGTCTGAACTATTAAGTTGGTGTTATACTTAAAATGCGTAACCATAGTGCAAAACATTCCCCTTCGATGGCAGCGTTCGTTATAAACTCAATTCGAAAATCCCATCAAAGTCCGAATTACTGGAGTTCGACATAATGACAATGTCGAGAATTACATAAAAGCTAAACAACACCACCCGCTTTGCGGCACATTAATACTTCTTTACAACAAAATAGACCGCTCAAAACTTAGCATTTAATCGTAGAAATCGCCTGCGGACGCGTGTTTTGGAATAATTCCTGGGTGCTTCCATGTTTATGCCCGCAGCAAATGTTAAACTTTAATATCATTGGCTGAAAATCAGCATTAAAATATTCACTGTGTGGCGTAAAAGAGGGACCGGAAATTGTGTCGCTGCGTTCGACTACAAAACCGCGTGGTGGTTGGCGCTATTTAGCCACGGAAATCGCCATAATTTCTCAATTTTGACGCTTCCCAGTAAAACTTCAATATTATTATATGCTAACTGCCAAAATAAATTGCCGTTATTGGATGACACAATTTCGCGGTACCAGTTTAAATGTGCCCCTGTATTTGGGTGTTCTGGCCGTGAGTGGGAGTCGGGTTGATTCGGGCGTTCTGACCACGAGAGGGTTAATAAATGAAAACATATGGAGCACACCAACAAACAAAACACGATCATGTCAGCGTACCTTGATGACGGCGACGCCATTGGAGAGCTTTGCTAGTCGCTCCATGAGTTTCTCCTTCTCGTACTCTGACGTCGTCAGGTCAATCTGGTCCTTGATCTCTTGCATACGCTTCTCCACGTCAGCTGGACTGCCCTTGCCCTGAAACACATCACTTGTTACTTTTCCACGTCAGCCGGACTGCCCTTGCCCCGAAACATATCACTTATTACTTCTCCACGTCAGCTGGACTGCCCTTGCCCTGAAACACATCACTTTTTACTTCTCCACGTCAGCCGGACTGCCCTCAGTCTTTGGTATACTAGAGACAATTAATTGGGTCTAGACAACAACAAAACTCCTGCTGAGAACACAATAATCTTCCTATCCCATTTTACAAAGCTGTGGATGCTGTATACAATGCATGGAAATTTACTGTTTGTACGAATAGGTCTGACATCAATCTTTCAGTGTACAACTAGAATTACTCTAGTTAAGAATAATCTGTATATGGCATATAATGTCATAGATGGTTCCAACAACTTACAGCATACATGGCCAGTGTTCAAGATGGACATCCTGCTATCACAGCGAACAGCTAAATGGAACAGTTTTAGGGTTATTTGCCTTTCCAGCCCATACCTTCATGAGGAGACAGTCATCCTTGGTAACAGTCACCTCCCCCACATTGCCCAGGTCCTGGATCTGGACGTCTTCCAACTGGTACGTAGAGGCCTCATCACCAAACACCTGCAACACAGGACACGTTCATTGCAGGGGACAGTCTGCTGAGAACATCTGCTCGCATTTCCTTGTGTGTGTCCCGGTTCCTTTCCCCGAAAGAACAGCTGCCTCCTCTGCAGGAGGCAAATTGCTAAATATTTATTAGTGCTCACAAAAGTATCACTACAATGGCACTCCACAGAAACAGACTTAGTTAGATGTTGTAACCGTATCCGTGAGAGTAGACCAACTCACCACTGCGCCAGTCGAGATGGCCATGTCCCGCAGTTGACTCTTCCTGTTGTCCCCGAAGCCTGGGGCCTTCACCGCACACACCTGCAGGCCCACCTTCAGCCTGCAGTGACACATCACCATTGTCAGTTAAGTCCACCTTATGGGGCATACATTGAACTTATGAACTCCCTAACTTGCCTGTTTTACAAGAGCTTGCACCCAACAGTTGTTCCAATTCACACGTTTTATCTAAAAACTAAAATTATCCAATAGCATTTCGCACAAAACCGTTGGAGCTTTCCCACAAAAGTCCAGAATGTTGTCACTGCCACGAGATTGCACTTGACATCTAACAAAATATACTTTTTCAGGAAAAGGAAGGTGACATCTGCTAAATTAAACCAAAAAGTAGTAGATTTTTCACGAGGAATGACTGAATTAAAAATAAATATTGGTAGTAGCTGATGAGATCATTATGTTAGCATCATTGACATGTGTATGAGCCGGACCTGTTGAGAACGAGAGTGCTGAGGGCTTCACCATCCACATCCTCTGCTATGATCACCAGAGGCTTCCTCTGTGTGTTCGCCAGCTCCAGGGCGGGAATGATTGCTTGCACGTTCGACACTTTCTTCTCACAGAACAGAACCAAAGCATCCTGGAACTCACACTTTGCTCCTACAAGATGAAACAACCACATAGTAACGACACTACCAAATTAGGTCAAGGTCATTACTACTAAACACAATGCGATAAAACAGACGACTGTGGGCAAATTGTTTTCATAACGTTTTACATATTAGAAAATGTACCTTCACATTACTACTATGATACGAGAACTAGCAATTTTTACACGTAAATAAACTAGGCTACTTCAATGCATTTATATATTTAATATACAAGAACTAGGTTACATATTGAATGACATTTAACATATGGACTTTTTCAGATTAATATAATTATTTGCAAGTCATAAAAAATATACAAAGAAATATTGATTTATTTGCACACCTTACAACTTACCCTTTGCTGTGTTGATGAAATAAGGTGAAATGTAACCGCGGTCAAATTTCATACCCTCAATAACCTCCAGTTCATCCTTTAGGGTTTTACCCTCCTGCATAAAATACACAGAGTTATGAACAATCTAACAAGAACCTTTTTATTACAGTACAACATATAACACGAAAAAGATACGGTTTTCCACTTTCAGAACGAACTGAGATTGACATGAGATGTGAGATATTGACAGATGTAGCGCAATGACAAGACCAGGGGCCCATGGGGTAGGGCGCACGGTTGGTGCAAGGGCGTCTATGTAGCACTAAACTGACAACCGCGAAGGGCACAGTCGGCCAAACACGGGGAGTTGTTAGTGCGTAAGACGACCTGAGGAAGGCTCACTACTAGGTGCAAGAGTAGTCTACTTTTTCAGACATACAAAATAAATCAAATATCTTATTCTTGACAAAAAAGGACACTTTCTTGTCCTATCGGAACATAAAACAGAAAATGTACAGGTTTTATCCAGTTTCAGACATGCCACAACTGGATATTTTTGTAAAAATAATCCATCAGGACCCGCTTCATTCATTCAATGGGTTTATTAGTTTCATAAATAAACAAGACTATAAAAACCTTATCTTGAAAATAGTAGATGTGACTGTTATTCAGATGTAGCGCAATGACAAGACCAGGGACCCATGGGGTAGGGCGCATGGTTGGTGCAAGGGCATCTATGTAGCACTAAACTGACAACCGCGAAGGGCACAGTCGGCCAAACACGGGGAGTTGTTAGTGCGTAAGACGACCTGAGGAAGGCTCACTACTAGGTGCAAGAGTAGTCTACTTTTTCAGACATACAAAATAAATCAAATATCTTATTCTTGACAAAAAAGGACACTTTCTTGTCCTATCGGAACATAAAACAGAAAATGTACAGGTTTTATCCAGTTTCAGACATGCCACAACTGGATATTTTTGTAAAAATAATCCGTCAAATATAATAATTCATGTCAGGCATCAGGACCCGCTTCATTCATTCAATGGGTTTATTAGTTTCATAAATAAACAAGACTATAAAAACCTTATCTTGAAAACAGTAGATGTGACTGTTATTCAGATGTAGCGCAATGACAAGACCAGGGACCCATGGGGTAGGGCGCATGGTTGGTGCAAGGGCGTCTATGTAGCACTAAACTGACAACCGCGAAGGGCACAGTCGGCCAAACACGGGGAGTTGTTAGTGCGTAAGACGACCTGAGGAAGGCTCACTACTAGGTGCAAGAGTAGTCTACTTTTTCAGACATAAAAAAATTAATCAAATATCTAATTCTTGCCGAAAATGGACACTCTCTTGTCCTATCGGACAATAAAACAGAAAATGTACAGGTTTTATCCAGTTTCAGACACAACTGGGGTTATAGCCACAAGATTATATTTATTTTACATATTTTTGTAAAAAAATCCGTCAAATATAATAATTCATGTCAGGCATCAGGACCAGCTTCATTCATTCAATGGGTTTATTAGTTTAATAAATAAACAAGACTATAACAAAATTATCTTGAAAACAGTAGATGTGACTGTTATTCAGATGTTGCGCAATGACAAGACCAGGGACCCATGGGGTAGGGCGCACGGTTGGTGCAAGGGCATCTATGTAGCACTAAACTGACAACCGCGAAGGGCACAGTCAGCCAAACACGGGGAGTTGTTAGTGCGTGAGAGGCCGCGAGTTAGCCTCACTACTAGGTGCAAGAGTAGCCGTTAGGTATCAAACATGGTACAGTTATGGTAATAACAAATCCCAAATCGTGTACTTTTCTAATATTTGCATGCAAATGTGGGTGCTTCCCATCTCTTAATCTCAAAATTTTGTTGATGTGTTGCTTGGGTATACGTATAATTTAGCTACCAAAATAACTACAATCAATTAGATGAAAGCAGAGGCTACAAACCTTGACAGTAATGGTGCCATCTTTGCCCACACGTTTCATTGCCTCAGAGATAATGTCACCAATCGACTTGTCTCCATTCGATGAGATTGTTGCTACCTAAAACAAGTGTTGCAAACAAATGTTTGAAATTTGAGTAAGGTAATCAATTTAGTATTAAAAGACAATTTGATCAACTCATTTTATCCGGGATACGATTCTAGTCGTAGTCTGCACTTGGCATGGAAACCCCGCACCGTAGTGTTATGGATCCCTATTGGTTGATTAACATTGAATGACGTCAGTATCTTGCCATCAATGAGAAACACGTAGGAATCACCAAATCAGCGCTGTTGATTGGTTATTCGACGTAGAGGTCCGCTACCCCCACGTAAATCGAAACCAAAGATGGTGGACAAGTCGAAAATATCATCAAATTTTGACCGTTTTTGAAGGATAACTGCTAATTTACTTCATAGTGGCGATAACAAGGAGGCCGACAAGTGGATAGACGATATAATATGCACGGGCATGCTAATTGATGCGATATATTTGTCCGTGAAAATGTACTTTGAAGGCTTCGAACTGGAGTGAACCAACAACGGCACCTATTTTTGTCCACTTCGCACCACAACGCATTTTCAGTGGCAACAAACTTAATGTTACTTTCAACGACAGTAACTGCTTCACATATAAATTTACATTGAAATGTTAACCAAATTCATTACTTTAGTTTCTTGGTTTATTTGTTATAAGAAACAAAACACAAAAATAGATAGCGTTGACAGAAGATATTAAAAAAATGTGCGTAAATCCTCTCAGTAACGCCACATGCTGCCACTCTGTTCTTTCGTGTAGAGGTGTTATTACAGAATTGTACATAACGAGATAATTATCCAAGATGCGTGAACAAGTTTTATACCATTGTTTTCAGAGGAGAATGGTGTATAAAATGAAATCAACTTGTTCATCGAGATGTTGCCTCCTTTGTGGAGAAAATGTCTTGTAAAAAGTAGTGACAAAACGGAACACAAATCTGAATTTGTTAGGATTTTTTTTGGCCATATGCCACATATAGTAAATGTTATCAAACAACAAATTTGTCAATATAACTTCATAGTTTATTTTATCTGCTTTCTAACAGAACACATTTCAAAATTCATTGCGAAATAATAAAGTTATGTCAATTTTAAACGAAGACCTGTGATTTTCTGATGCTGACAAAATGATTTCTTGGATATGGTGAGGAACTGGCTGCAATTCGTCTGCTCTAGCTTCAGGATAACATGTTGTTGTTGTTGTTGTTTATTATGTTGTCGTTGAGTCCCCAAGTGCTCACTATATAAAACTACTTTATAATAGCATCAGTACATATCACCGGTAATTAACTAATGTAGATAAATGTCTTTGGTAAGATATGGTGGATGGGTAGACTGCTCACTTTGATGGCAAAAACTAATCTACAAGAAATTAATAACATTTACAAAATCAATGTGCTGGTCAACTAAATAAGCTATCAAACTGTCTAACGCACCTGAGCTATTTCCTGTGACGTTGTTACTTGCTTGGACATTGTCCTCAGCTCTTCTATGACGCGGTCAACAGCCAGCATGACACCTGAGAAAACACCACACCTGTCACTAGTGACATGTCACACAGCACTCAAATCAACCATGTCTATTATCAACACCTGTAAAGCTTGCCAAGGCAAGACAAGGCACCAGTGCTTCCAAGAATAAGCTGCAATGTCCACAGAGCAAATACACTTTTGCCACTAGCCATTGATGGTAGTTTGTCAACAAAGCAATCAGCCAATTAGCTGTGAAACAGGCAATACCTAAACCAAACACATGGATGCAACAATACATAACAATTTGCTTAGGTAATTACAGCCTAGCTGTGCTCTAATAATGTTATGTAACAGGTCCAAAGACTTCTGTCACATTCTTCTGACTTCTCTTGTGTAATCTTTAGTGCTTTCTTTGGTAATGGGTTTCCAACAAACATCATGACTTGTGTAAGTGGAATTTTGGCAATCTAATACTTCCTATGACATACAAACTGTCCTCAAACCCTTAAGGCCAGACACCCCAGGTGAAATGGTGTTTTTTGACAACAAATACAGAAATTAGTTTTCTGCCAGATTATTATACCTTTGTATGCATACTATCAATAAAGTTCACTTCTATGACAATTACGTACCTCTAAGTGAATTTTAATAATGGATCAAGCATGTCGATATCATGTAATGAAATCCATTATGCAATCTTTGACAGCCATTTTCTCAAAAACATTTTTCTTCAAATTTCTGCATTTGGAAACGGTATATCTCTTGGAATAATTACGCTATATAAATAATGTTTTCAGTGTTGCATTCAGCATATTCTACTGTGTGCAATGATCAGACAGTTTGAAAGATATAGCCATATTTGTTGCCAAAAACAAGATTTGTTTTGTATTTCACCAAAAAATTATTTCAAAAATAAACACATTTAAAAAATAGATCATTTCACAATAGAATCTATAGAGAACATGGATTTGCAAGAATCATCTATATATGTGGATTCAATATAAAATGGCAGTGTTTCCAAATGTGCCAATATTTGCTCAAGATGGTGGCCATTTTGTTTGTTACCATGGAAACGGGTCTGGCTGAAAAAAGTTCAATATATATTTTACTCAGTAAGACCCATTTCATGCATTGGGCAGAAAAAATTGAACTGTTTGCACAAATTAAAAAATAACCGTATCTACCTACCGTGTCTGGCCTTAAGACAGCCTTTATTTGATCAAGTATAAGCAATCTAATTCTAAATGAAACTGGACTGCGACCTTACCCCGCCTGATCTCAATGGGGTTGGCACCCTTGCTAATTTTCTCAAAGCCTTCCCTGGCAAACGAGCGTGCGAGAATCGTTGCTGCTGTTGTTCCGTCACCGGCCTCCTCGTTTGTGTTGTTTGCGACGTCCTGGACGAGTTTGGCACCGATGTTCTGATACTTGTCCTTCAGCTCAATCGACTTTGCCACCGTCACACCATCCTTTGTGATCTTTGGGCTGCCCCAACTTTGCTCAATGATCACATTTCGGCCCTGAGAGCAGTCAAGATTTGTCAGTTGTAGCATTGTGTACTAAACTACATCTATAATAATCATCTTCTGCTTCCTCTTCATTTCAAGAGTTAATTCACCCAATTTATTTTTGAGAATTTTGAAGAAATTTCATATGATACCTATGTGTGCATAAAATGGAAGACTGCTAACTGGGGGACAATATTTCAATGCAATGATTCATATAATTCAAACAACACGATCAAGTAGAGTGTTGAGAACTAATCTACTGGTATATTACAGATGCATTCATTATACACATTCCTAAATATATTTTACCATTATATCGCATTTGGTTATACTATTATAAATCAAACTATTCCCTAGCCTACTGTCCAGACGACACTTGCCTTGGGCCCCATGGTGACTGCGACGGCATCAGCGAGGATGTCGACACCAGCGAGCATCTGCTTCCGCGCCTCACTGCCAAACTTGATGTCCTTGGCGTAGGAGCGTGATTGGACGGCGGGCGCCAGGTTGACGACTGGCCGCAGGAAGCGTTGGGTGACTGCGACACGCACCACAGCAGGCAGGCGGAACATGGCTGCTCTGTTTAGGCAATACAACACAGACATTAACTATTGCCTAGTTAATCCCTTGGTCACACTAGTAACACTCCCAGCAGTTCATCCCTTTCAACATGCTGCGAGCTGCCTATCTTGCTCTACCTATCTAAAACATCACCCAGTCTCCCCAATAAGTAGGCAGACTGTCAACATTTTGCAATATGTCAATATTATTTAACAGACTAAGCCAGTTCAAAGGGCCCCATTCAGATATATTTTATGTGAAAGAACAAGAGGTGACAAATTAAATATTTTTTTCATGTTAAAAATAGATGCATGAATAATATTGTAACTTGTAGGATACACTAACAAATCCAACCACTGGTGTCTACAGCAGTAAGAAAGATCAGATGAAGTGTTTCCACTTTCTGTAGCACAGCTAAACCCCCAACGTGACATGGAAGGGCCACACCAGGTCGACGCAGTGCACACATTCTTCAGTGCACTGAAATTAGTGTTTTATCCAGAATGTGGTAAATGCTTTTTATTAATTGAAAGACTAACTGGTATGAAGTTTTACAAGTCAGCAGCATTATTAACTAGTGTACGGGCTAGCAAGTGGTTCTACCCTCGTATCAGTTTAAATGGGTTTATAACATTCGTCTCTAAGATCAAAGGTTGACATAAAATATTTCAGGATAACAGCTTATCAGTGAAATGAACCACGTAAATGGAACTGCAATTTGTAGGAAACAAAAGAATTCAACCACTGGTTACAGCAGTAAGATCAGATGAAGTGTTTCCACTTTCTGTAGCACAGCTAAACCCCCAGCATGACACGGAAGGGCCACACCAGGTCGACGCAGTGCACACATTCTTCAATGCACCAGTTAACAAAACTATACAAATGTTAAAGACTAAGTGAAATGAACATTTTTATTCCCAATCTTAATGAAATATACTGTAAAAATAATGTCCTTATATTCAACTAATTTATTAATACCATCCATCACTCTGTACGAGACCCCTTTTGGTAACGCTTTTCTGCACATTTTCTACAAGTCTGCTGCTGGATGTACCCGCTAAGACAGGTTTTACTGTATGACAATTACATACCTCTAACTTCTATAACTTGCGTACAATAAATTGGACTATTTGCATAAATTATAAAATAATCCTATCCACCTGTCGTATTCATCATCCGAGAACTACTCATGCCAGCTGTTTATAGGACTTCATTGGATGACAACATTGTCTGTGTGGTTAAAACAATCACAGGCTGTCATTGTTCTGATTAAAAACATACATGCACTCACACATACAGATGGACACTCTCCCATTGACGGTTGAAAACCTGAACAAATTACCCCTCGATTTCATTTTGTACCCCTTGTTTTCAACAGTAGAGGGTACATTACCCCTTTCCACAAACCCTAGCGAGGGCTCTGGACATGTGGATGACACTATAATTATATTTCACTTGTTAGGGTGCACTGCAGTACTACCATGTGTGCCCATATTTCTTCAAAATATACTACAATTGTGTTGCTCTTCGGTGAATTTATGTGACCACATTCACTAGCTAGAACATATACTAGCTTTCATACTATTTTCCTCGAGTCACATTAAATTATTTGTCTTTTTTGGCCATTACAATTTTATTTCTTGTCACTAGCAAACTTAAAACTAGGAGCTTCTGTGCAATGATGGTCTTGATTTTAAATTAATATGAAATGACTTTGTGTCTTCAGTGAAGGAGTGTTCGTTTAGAAAACACGATGACTGTCTGATGTCCACATTTTTGACAATTTAATAATGATAGCAATATTTTAAATCAATCATATTAAATTAGTCTAGACTTTAGTCTCTAGACATGGGGGTCATTGCCATGGCATTGCTGATTTCACTATACGAAAAAGGTTACCCTATTGTCATAGATTAAACTGAGGTAATACAATTATTTCAAGCAGGCATATTTTTGTTGCTCAGAGTATTGACCCATTGATATGCCTGTCTAGCCCAGATGGTACAGACCATTAATTGAAGCCAATGCAATGCCACGGCAATGGCCAATGCCCTGGCCGCTTGTGTCGTGTGGGCGACCTTCAATTGCAATCACATAAATATCAGCTATTACAATATAAAATCGAAGCGCATATATGCCACAATACATTTAAATGAGGTGAACTCATGTCTGAAATTAATTTCTGCATAAACTGCAAACATACAATCCTTAAATACGTGCAAAAAGTCAAAGTTTGTCTAATCCACGTGCTCTTATGCGAAGCGCCATGTCTGATGACGATGTCACTGTTTGTCAGCTGGTATTTGGACTCCGCGTAGTCGCACCTTAATCAAGCAAACATTTTCTGAAACGCTTATAACGTGACACATTATAAAGGTTTAATAAAACCTGATATACTTACCTGTATTTTATTCTGCTTGAGAATTGGGTGTTTGTCACGGGTATTTCGCGCCTAGCGCGTTCTCTCAGTCCTACAACAGCAAGAAACTCTCGCTTCTCTTGCTTCTAGAAAGGTCGGGGCGTTTTACTTTGGGCCTGGGCCGAAGGGCAACTAGGCCCCGGAATAAGCATGATATTAAAACTTTGTAAATATACATTATTTATGCCGAACATATATGTATTGCTTTGAAGTGATCCTTGCTGTGTCGATATAAAGCAAAACTAAATTAATATTCCGTTAAAATATATAGTATGTTTAAATATAAATTGGACATAATATGAAATTCCACTCATAAATGCAGGTTATAGGGCACTTTACACACGACCGAGCATAGATTTTCTGATGCAACGTCGCTATATATACAAAAACAAGTAAAGTCAGTCAAAATAATTTATGTATTTCGTTATAAATAATAAATACATTTGCATTGAATACGGAAAAACTATCCTAAATTAATTTATTTTAAATTGCGAGACATTAAACTGGTTCAATGTAAGTACAAATTCTCCTTACATCCCACGTGCGCGCATGCTCTGTCCTCTATGTCGATGACCGAACATGTGGTTCTTGCTTTCTAGAAGGCTAGGAAAGGTTGAGAGAACGTCGGCGTATTAAAAATGGTGAGTTTTACGCAATTAAACAGTAACGTGTTAATATTTTGTAAAATAATGCATATTGAAATTAACCTTGTGGTGTATGGTGAATAGTTTTGTGTTGGATTGATGTAATTTTTGTGGAATATACAGTTTAGTCGTATGCTACGCAACTCATGAATGGCCAATCGGGCCATAGACTTAGTCCCATACTCACTCAACACCGCAAAGCCAATGTCATTGAATTGGGTAAGCCGTGAATCGTGCACTCGTAGCAGTTGTGCAGGATACTGGACCTCCCAGCAAACCATTTATCATAGCCATTGACCAGTTCAATACAGTTAGACCAACCACGTTAAATTATTAATTTAACAATAATTGTAATAAACAATATTTTAGTAATTAACAATAATAACAAAATTAACATGCCATCCTCATGGACACGGTCTTTTCGCCAATCGTGTCAGTAATAATAAACATGCCGATTTCATGAAAAATCTGAATAAACATTCACAAAAGATATCCATATTGTAACACCTTATCGCTTATTTGTCTCGTGTTATGCAAATAAACTGTCAGAAAAGCATGTCTACACCACTGCATCCCAATCTGCTAGAACACTTGGTCTCCTCCTTAAACACACTCTCCACCATGCGACATCTAAAGTTAAGGAAACAGCCTACAATATGTTAATAAGACAAAAACTAGAGTATGGAGCTGTAGCCTGGATAAAAATAACATTGATACCCTAAAAAAATTCAAAGAAGCACAGCTAGATTTACCCTAAATGACCACTGCCGTACAACAACCGTAACCGGCCTCATAAACAGACTTCGTTGGCAGACACTGGAAAGAGGAAACAATTACAACTGTTGAACACTAAACTTACCTTCTTCTACAACATAAAACAACCTCCTGAACATTACCCTACCACAACATCATATAGTCGGTCACATGCTCCCGTACTTGAAACAGCGATCCCAACAAATACATATGCATACTCATTCTATCCCAGAGTAATAAGAGCTTGGAGTCTACTCCCCCCAGAAATAATAAGCCTACCTACACTACACCCATTCCAACAAGCTCTGAGTACCATCCACCTTGTCAATCCAGCCCAACTTACCAGACTATAGATACAGAAACTGTGTTTTAATCCGCACACATTATTAATTGCACTTGGTTTACACAAGTATTTATTTTACTTTAAAAAAATTATTTTTTAAATTCAATTTCACACCCTTTGCAATACACACTGCACAACTCCTAGGTTAGCCCCAGAAGGGGTTGTATGGAGAAACAACACTTAAGAAAACACAGTGCCATGCAAAAAGTTTGGTAACAGCACTTACCGTGCTAGTGGTTATAACCAATGAAAACGATATGTTGACACGCGTGACGTAATTGCATTAGGAAATCACACTCAACTCTCGTTAGACATACACAAAGATCAATGGCTAGATATCGCAAGATTCAAAGCTACAGGTTGTGGTGTAGGTTGAACCACGAGCCGATAACTATTACATGATTATTTTTGGCCAATTCAGTTGGGACTTGGTTTTGGAAAGTTGGGTCCAACATTGTTCGACCAGGGCCGGGGCAGATTCGCATAATTCATTTTCAGTCTAGCAGTCACACTCACTGGCACAGTGAGTGTATTGACTGTTACGGGGGAATTCACCAGTGTTTAGAGTGTACAACTATAATAGTTAATGCATAGCAGATGGGGTGGAATTCATCTGATCTGACAGAGAAATGGCGGCCGTCTCCTCAATATAAGTGCATAATCCCACTCTGGAGCATTGTCGTACTGTTGTGATTATAGGCAATGTTTTTTTCAGGCAACTGCCTTCAAGAAGTTTGTACCCCTGTTTGACCGGGTGCTAGTGCAGAGGCTGGCAGCGGAGACGAAGACGAAGGGAGGTGTGCTGATTCCAGAGAAGGCCCAGTTAAAGGTTCAGTCAGGCACTGTAATGGCAGTTGGTTCTGGCATAAAGACAGATGTAAGTAGAGGTCACAGGTAGCACCACATTCCGAGAAGTTAGCTTTATATATTTATATAAAGATGTAGATGGAGTGTAGTTGATCAGACTGGGCATTATAAAGTTGTGTGTGATTATATCATGCCATTTCGACTCAATTCTGATAATTTGAATAAATGTCTGCACAAAGTATTTTATGCTGCACAGGTCCTGGGTGCTTTAATTCTGTTTTTTTAATGCACGATATGATTGTACATGCTTGTTGGTTGTGCTAAATGGTAATATGTTATCTTTTTTGTGTATGTAATAATGGGGTGCAAATTATGTAATTTAGCTTGTTCATGATACACTGATTGCTCTTTCAGGACGGAAAGCTTGTTCCTAACGATGTGAAAGTCGGAGACCAGGTTCTGCTTCCAGAATTCGGTGGCACCAAGATTGTAATTGAAGAACAGGTAACTTATTTACAGCATGTCTAAAGACAAGTTTACACACAGTTCTTTTTGTCCATTTTGTCAGTTGACATGCTGCATAAATTTGTTGTGTAAACCAGACCTGGGGCAGAGTACATTTTCATGGGATACATTGCTGAAAGCCGAGTACATGCATTACATTGAGTTTTCCTGAGAAAGTACACAGAAACATCCTGTCTCTGTTTCATGATTCATCTGTAAAAAGTCATATGACTCTCAAGATTATTTGCTGGTGGGGAAATCTTTCGGTAAAAACGGGAAATAAGTAAGCTATATATAATTTCTTGCAAGATCAAACCAGTTTACCGCAATTATATAAGTAACAAACTAAAGACTTATTTATTTGAAATTGCATTCCCACCCTAACCTTTGGTGTTCCCTTGCTCTAATGACGACTCTTGCTTGTCCCTGTTAACGATTTTGCCCAATGATTTTTGTATGTTGTGCCTCTGAGCTCAGATTCCTGGTGATTTAGGTGCTATAGAAGTTTGTCATTATTATTATAACTGCAAATGGACCGGTGTGGCCTTCTTCCCTCCAGATGGAGGCACAGAATGCCAACTGTACGAACCCAGTGTGCCCTGATGTTTAATAGATACAGTAATGAATAAAAATGAGTAGTAAGTACGGTAATGAATAATAATGTGTATTTACAAATATTTATACATTTTGTGACAAGACTTTACATTAAAAAAAGTGTTGAAAGCTTGTCTAAATTGGAATTAGTTTTTAATTTTTATTTGTGACACATGGTTCTGTTTGCTTGCAGGACTACTTCCTGTTCCGTGAAGGAGACTTCCTCGGAAAGTTTCAGTCGTAAACGCTGCTGTTTGATCATCCACTAATTAATTGTTATCACAACAGTTCACAATACTTTGAAGTAGGGTATGAGTATGACTTGACACTACAGATTTCATTTCTCGCCATCTCCAAACCAGTAGAAGCCAGTTACACACCAGCATGCACCAGGCTGGGACTTGGGAGGATGATATGTTGCTTCAGTCGAACATGTCTGTGATTTGTTGCTGCGCCACTCATCATTAGCTTTCATAGACAAATCTGCCATTGCAATCATGATACATATAAATTGTTGGTGTGTTCATGTATGGGAGGGGTGAGTAAGTTGTATGTAGGAAGTATATTGTGTTATGTATCGTGTTTAAAAACAAAATAAACTTTTTCATCTATAGTTTTGGTGTGTATGTTGTACATTTTAGCAACTGTTTTTGCCTCATGTAACCAGCATCTCAACATGGTTATTTATGTTCTGTTACTCACTGTGCTGGTACAAAGGTCTTTGTAATGTTGCCAAATCTATTTTGCGACTAGCTGATAACACATGCATGCCTTAGACAGCTGGGTCCAGTTGATTGGTTGCCATTGGACAAATACAGTATGTTTAATTACACACATACACACACACACACACACACACACACACACACAAAGGAACATAAAACAAGTCTGTGCTGATTCATACTATAAAAAATATAAAGGAATGGATATAATTACAATTTCATGATAATTCCAGACTGCAAAGAATATTAGATTGGGGCTTTAGTTTAGGACTTATTATAATTATTATGTTATTCAATGTAAGGAATTTGCTGTAGGAAAGTAAATATGCAGTCCTTGTTTGGATACATTGGATCGCTCACTTACTGGGATGCTTAACAACAAGGGCATTGATACAGCTTGTTAGTTATTAGGTCGCCGCTTTGGTGTATGAGAGTAGGCGAATGTACAAGCATTATTAACAAATAATGCCGCCAGGTGGCATTATTTGTGCCCAAATAACTGGCGCTCCCTGGCGAGTACATTGCAAACTCCGGTGGTTGGCAACATTAGCGAATGGTTAATTTGATGACTTCAGCTGCTGGCAGCGGCCACGTCATCTATTTATAGAAGTTCACGCCAACGGAGTATTGCTCGTCATGGCTTCCACCATGAAAGGGAGAAGTATTTTTGAGCTGCAAACTTTCTGCCTAATCACTGGCGCTAGTCGAGGGCTGGGTCGGACAATGGCGATTAGGTTTACGGAAAGGTTTCCCGCCGGCTCGGTGATCGTTCTAATGGCCCGAAATGCGAAAGGGCTAGATCAGACGAAGTTGGCGGCCGAGGGCGAGGCAAACAACCCGGCGGTGCGAGTGAGGACTATCCCCGTCGATCTAGGCGGAGTGGATGGGGACACCCTACGGCAGTATCTGGGGAAGGTCGTCAAGGAACTGGGAGTGTCCATCGGAGACTTCGAGCAGGCGTGTGTCGTTCACAATGCAGCCATATTGGGGGACGTCTCAAAGAACGTCACACAGCACGTCTCGACGACAGACATTCGCAAGTACTGGGACGTCAACCTGACGTCTGTCGTTGTCATGAACTCCGTGTTTCTCAACTTGTTCACGCAGGACGAAGTCCGACAGAGAGTTGTCATCAACATATCGTCCATTTGTGCCCTCCAGCCGTTTAGGTCCTGGTCGCTGTATTGTGCAGGTAATCTTGAATGATGAATCATGAAGACTAAAATAAAAATCAGTGAGAGGATGTGGTGTAAACTCTGACCAGACCTAGTCATAGGCAAACCCACCTGTTCAGTTTACATATGCGACCAGCTTCCCACCATTTTATAGATCGTGGCCAGCCTCCTGCATCCAGCTTTCACTAGCCTCGAGTCATGACTTGACAATCTAGAAGAGCATGGTACATGGACGTTCTTTAGCAGCACATGTATTGTATGTAGACCTGTCCAACTTGCACTGATTGTGACACGTGGATATAGTCAAAATGGACGTGTATATCTTAAAATGTACACAGTGAAATACACAATGAACATATGCACTCCAGATTGCACCATGCATGTTTGATATGGAGTGATGCGTTTTTTGACCTGCAACTGTAGTGCAGGCTCCCTAAATACCTCCCCTTGAAACCCGCCAACTTCCCCCTGAAACTTCCAATTTAATTGCACCCCCCTCGAGACCTCCAGCTGCATCCCCTTCAGGCTCCGCAAACACGTCCAACTATACACCGTCAAAGACCTTCAACTGCATCCCCTCCATGCTCCCAAAAATCTCCAATTGCACCCCGTTGAGACCCCAACTGCACCACCTTCAGGTTTCCAAAAAACAGCTGCAGGTACTCTCCCTTCTTACATCCAACTGCATCCTCTTGATCTTCCTCCAAAACCTACAACTATGCTGCCTTGAAAACTCTGGACAGCTTCACCCCTCTTTGAAGTTTGAAAACGGAATGGTTTTCCATCAAGTTGTACACTCTTAGCATTGGGGGGGGGGGTCATTTGCACCCATCACATCCTCCCACCTACAATACAGGCCTAACATGCCTACACTTTCCATAATGTGGATATTTAATGAGACATTGTGTGTTAACATTCATGAGATCATTCTTGGATCTATTGCAGAATTCAAACTAAATGTTCAAAGTGTCACCGAATTTCACCTGGATGATCTGAACTTGTTTTTTGCATACATTTAACCCCTAGCTAAAACCAAAATTGGCATATCTCCAAGAAAGATTTAGTAAATGTTAAGATGGATTCTGCCTTCAGAGTAATGTTATGTTTAGATATCAGCACACAATTAAAGTAATCAAAATTACACACTTGAACAACAATATGCAAATAGAATAAACAATTTAATGGCGTTATTCTTGACATTACTCCTATTCTCCATCACCAGTTACGTATTGGAAATACTCGGGGGGGGGGGGGGGGGAAATACACATTTAAATTATATTTAATTTTAAACCAATACACAAATTTACTCAAAAACTTTATGATATGGTTTGCAGGAAAGGCAGCCCGTGACATGTTGTTCCGTACGATGGCACTAGAAGAGCCGTCCATTCGGACACTCAACTACTCCCCAGGACCCATCGACACAAACATGCAGCTACAAGCAAGGACAGAGACGGCAGACCCGGAACTCAAAACGCTCTTTAAAGGTAAGCTTGTTGCTTAGGTCAGTGGTACCTGCTAGGGCTGTAACAATACTTCAAACTATCAGTGCATCCCTATAGACAATGTGCTGATGTAATACTGTCAATGTTGTTCAGGAAAAAATGTTGGTTTGATGTCTCACAACCATTATAAATTGCCGAACTCTAAGGGTGTACTAACCCCGCCCTGTTGTTGTAGATATGCATGAGAACGGTCGACTAGTGTCGACTGAAGAGTCCATCTCGAAGCTCGTAGATCTGTTGGAGAAGAACTCATTTGACAACGGTGCACACGTTGACTACTATGACATCTAGTGACAATAGCAAACTTCCATTGACATTGGCACAAAATGAATGTTAGTTGAAGTTACGAGAATGTTTTGTTGTTACTTACGTAGTTACTTTACAAATACTGTAGTGACATACATCTACTGTAAAATGCAAACCTTTACCATTTTGTTTGTTTGAGTGATAATTATTTCTCAGGGAATGTAGTTACTTGATAGTTATTACTTAGTGTATTTAATTTGAAAACTAAGTCAAACAGATATAATTGCACTGTGGGATATTACTATATAATTAGTTGAACCTAAATGGTGACAGTATATAACACATTGTTGGAACTGTTAGTGAATGGTAGCAGTATACATGAAGACTGTTGCTGTACTCTGTACGGTAGCTACTAGGTAGCATTAAACTCGCTCGTTTTAAACCTGTCACATGTAGAAACAGCATCTCAGTAATTTTCGTGAGAAATATGACATTATTATAACAAAATCGTGCCACAGTGTTGTATAATATAATCAGAAAAGAAATCGGTTGCACAAGCTTAATATCTAGATTATGGTTAAACTCTCCAATAGTCATTGGTATATTGTTTCTTGTGAGTGTTGAATATGAAAATGTAAAAAAGATATCCTTACACTATCCATCTTTATGCCACCGACATCCAGCCAACTTGTTCTACACCTAGATAACCTTTTAATCCTGATTTGCTATGATGTAATACTAACTAACAATGTAAGTTCATGTAACGATGGAGACTGCTATTTCATATTGTGTAGGACATCATTACATTTTATAAGACAGGAGAAAACTAAACTGTCATCTAATTTGTATTATGGTTAAACATGTCTCGGATATGGAGCCCTGTTGCCAGTGAAATCATGCTGGAAACTGTCACGTTGTTAGAAATCAGTACAGTCCATCATGAGAACATCACACGGAATAGCTGGGACTGGAGGCTGTGGCTGGCTGATGGAATAATGCTAAGACCCAATCAAAACCATCATGAATAAGAATGCATATATTGATTATGCACCAACAACCAGTAAATGTGGTTGCCTGCTTCTGTTGTGGTGTCTGGCTGGCTTCCTGGCTCCGTGGGTACAGTCTGTATGATTTTGTTTGGGTTACTGTACAACTTGCTCATTCGTCTGGCATCAGGCAAATGATGATGATAAAAGCTGTATGTCCATGCTTGCCTGTTGTGTAAGCCAAGGGAAGTAATAGATCCCTTGCAGTGGGTCAGTGTGTTTCAGGACTCAAAAAGGTGATTGTCTATATGTAAGCCCGTTAATGTAAACATAATTCCTGTATTTATACTGGACATCAAATTGTATTTACATGTTAGTTATGTTACCAATGCTGGCGTTGGTAAGCATTATAAAGAGACACTGCCACTTTGATCATGTATTCTCTTTGATGACGTACTTTGCTTACAAGTGGAATCTGGTAGCAAAAAGTTAGAACTCTGATGTCAGCGCAAATGGCAGGAATTCATATAAACAGCTGAGAAGTACACAGTGGTGGAATCTCATGTTTGAATGAATTTGTTTCTGCTAGCTTCATAGTGAGTTAGTGTTTGATTCAGTGCAGACCAGTAAAGTGTGTAGTCCGTGGGTTTGTGCGAGGATGCTTCACCATTACTTTTCCTCTCTGTACTCATATTGACATTGATGCATGCAAGTCTCCGCCTGTTCTGGTGCAGTACCAGTTACATACTCTGTGATAGCATGCTTGGCAAACCAACATCTTATAAAGTACAGTCTGGATTTGTATAGTACCATAGCAGATCAGTGCACACCTAGACATAGCAGATCAGTGCACACCTAGACATAGCAGTCAGCAAATGTGCATTTGTCTTTCATTTCATACCTGCTATTATCAAAATGACTAATGTTGTGAATTATAGTTGCATAATAAAACAGCAAGTACAGACATTTTGTGTTTGATGTTTTATGTATCTTTAATTTTATACTATGGTTTCCACCAGAGTACCCTAGAGGACAGGGTGTTTCTGTTTGTTGAATGCTCATTTTGCAATAATCATCTCCTTATAAAGAAAGCCTCGTGTTATAAGAGCTTAAATTTATATTCAGTTTTAGTTTCAATAAATGTACACGTGTATAATATTGATCTTGTACCATTTTCTGATTTTCAGATCTTTTGACACCGTCTGTCCATCTTAGTATTGGTCCACTTCTTCTACCATCCTCCTGTTTTCTCTTGTCACAGAATGTGTCGTGCCTGGTATAGTCTGTCCCAAACCACATTTGGTTGTTTCTTCACTACGATCTCTTGTCAAGTTGTAATTCCAACAGTCCACGGTCCTCGTCGTGCACCTCGTTTCACCTTCTGTCATTGCGAGTGTTTACATCTAATTTGTACATGTATGTATGTAGTTATGGTCAAAATAAACCTGTCTGTCAATGCACAACTCGGTGTTCCATGTGTTCTTCCCTCCAGCAGTGTCCCCACATAGTACCTTCCACCTCCCGACACCCTCAACTGGACACGTAGTGTCATTATATCAGCAATTTCTTGGAACTGATTATACATCTAAGGAACTTGCATTATTAAATTGTCAGCAGGAAGCCAATACAAAAGGCCACAAATATACACAAATCCAGCCACATTCAAGCTGGGTGGCCTAATTAATCCTTAGCGACCAACATCCCTTGGTTTACTGGAGATAGCAGAATGGTCATGTAAGGTCTCCAACCTTCTAATAGCTTACCAAGCTATTAGGTCTTCGATCTTACATGATCATGACACCGACGGCTTCAGTTTTATACTGCCATTACACTTGAGAAAGTATCCTTTGCCAAGAACACTTCTACTTCCATCTTCTAGTGATTTTCTTCAAAGCTGCTTGGTGGTGTCTTTGTATGAATATATACTGCAACCTGTGATCATCATAAAAACAAAGCAAAACATTACATTTTAACAATAGATGTTTACAGCTGTTTGTGAAATTGTGTAGTAAAATGCAAAACTTACTCATCAGGCATCGTAGGCAAGTAGGAACAACATTTATTGTCCACATATTGTCAGTTGTACAGATAAATAGTAAAATATAATGAGTGCAAGAGAGCTCCAAAGAGGACTAACACTGCAACACAGCGAAGCATCACAGTAGATTTGGCCCATGCAAGGCACAGCGCAGATCATTTAAACTTTCCCAAACAATGTACACTACAGATTATATTAATGCAAATAGTGTTACATTTTATTAGCCACACACATTTTTTTGATTGAAAATGCTTCAAAAATGATTTTTAGCAGTATTTTTGTATAGATTTGCATTCCTTGTTAACAAACAAGTTTAATACTTCATTTAACACCATATCGCCTTGAAGGCAATTTCGTGTTTTTTTCAATAAATACTTTCAAAATAGGTAGTTGCAAACTCACAATATAAGTTCCACACCACTGCGCATTCAACTGCAAATGAGATCCCTTAGTCTGGTCCCAAACACCTCGTAGGAATACACTGCCATTAAACCACTCAAACTTTGACCAACCCTTATAATACATGTGACCCTGTCATTATTATAACTGTTGTCATTGTCAGAGGGACAATTTGTTTCATGCACATACACCTACTGATTCTAGTCACATATGGCACAAATAGTGTAAACTCCTCACTGTAGCAATGGTATACATCAATACATAGGTCACACATTACAAAACACAACAAGCAAAATATCTATAAAAAAGATGTTATGAAACATTATTGAATTGTGGTAACATTAATTTTATAACTGCAACATTTTTAGTTGTTTTAAGATGGCTTGTTTTTCCTAGAATACATCACGTTTATTAAAAGCTTAATTATAGAATTTCAAGTCAGTTCACCAATTAAATGTGTAACGTATTCATAATTTGAGACTGATATCACCAATAAATGTTTTGGATACACATTAAAAAATATAAAACACCAACATCAGCTACACAGTTTCTTTTATAAGTGTGTCTTAAATAATATTACAGATCCTTTTATGATCAACGGTACACATTGAAGGTTTGCAACAGACTGCACACACATTCTTTGTACCATACATATACATACATAAATACACACTCTCAGCTTTGAATCCACCACCAATGTATATTTGGTATGCAAAATAAGAAAATACAATTTGCATAGTTAGCTCTGAGTATACATAAGTCTGTATTTACCAAGGCATCGTCACCGATGTTTTCTAAAAATAACGCTGTATTTACTTGCTACGCATAGTTGATTAGTAACAGAAGTAGGGATATTTCCAATAAATGTTTGCACACATAATATAGCTACTGCCCACCCAGCGGAGCAGTTGTCTTGGCTATCTACTGTCAAACGCTCATTCTTTGGTGAGACATCAGGTGTTTCGTGATATATGTTGCCAGTCTATGAGTGCTGTAGGGACTTATATCTCACTGCTGCTCAAGCTGTTTACGTCAGTGCCAGGCATCCTCCTGAGACAGTGATGTGCAATCAACGTGCCAGGATTGACGTAAGGTCTTATGCGTTTTCAAATCGCTGGTACGGTGTTTCTTCACGAGTGAGACCTGCGCAGACAGAAGACGAGAGTGAAGAGTCGCCCAGACAGAACCTCACCACATGGTTCTCCTTCACAGTGAATCCTCTACACACATAGTTGGAGAACAATCAGCTAAATGTGATCTCCTACACCAGATTAGATTAATCTGATAAGCCATGTGACATCACAGTGAATCCCCCCCCACACACAGTTGGAGAACAATCAGCTAAATGTGATCTCCTACACCAGATTAGATTAATCTGATAAGCCATGTGACATCACAGTGAATCCCCCCCCACACACAGTTGGAGAACAATCAGCTAAATGTGATCTCCTACAGCAGATTAGATTAATCTGATAAGCCATGTGACATCACAGTGTTGAACCAAATCACACCTCAGATATTGCACTCGGTTACATTTCCCTGGTCTATTATGAATTTTACAATATAATCTATTTTTCTCATACATCCCAACTCTGTCCACATTAGCTAAACACCATGGAGTCACCACAGCTTTGAAAAGCATTGTCACTGTCTGATACCATCAGAACATCTGATGATTTCACATATTCGGTGCTAAACCCAACAGCTGTAGCCTATTTACCCACTATTCTTAGGATTTCACAAACCCTGTTTTGTTGGTGAAATAAAAATCTTAAAATACACTGGGCTAGACCAAGTAACAGTTTGATGGAAACACTTTCATGCACAAGAATACTGATCTTAAAGATGTGTTAAAGATAGTCTCTTTCTCAGATGAACAAGATCACATTACACTGTGGAACAGTAAAGGCACTTCTGTTTGGCTGTTCTGGCTACACACACATCACACACAAACACACGTGTGCACATACACAGTTTAGAATATTAGATGCATAATACATCTGTATAATATGATTGTAGAAATTGTTTGTTTGCTTATTAATGTGTGTGTACATGCGCGTGTATGTGTGTGTGTGTGCACTCGCACGCGACTGTGTATTATGTTAGACATACAACAATGTCTGTTGTTACTGCAATGATACATCAGAAACAGCAAAATAATATAAATGAAAAGATTGTAGCCAATCAGTGATGATGCAACCAGTAACAATACAGAAGACATGTGACATGATACTACACATGATGGCTTTATCTCACCTCCCACCAAGTCTGAAGTATCCTACTTACTACTCCTTGGGTGCTACGACACATGAACCACAACAACACGTTACAAGTACCACAGCTGTTCAGTTTTTGAGAGACAGAAAGAAAAGACAACATCAGCTAGGGCAGATAAGAAGACCCCAAAACCCCAAGTAGCAACAGTGAATAAGCATTAGCTGGAGTGTTGGATGGTAGCTACAAGTACAACAGAAGGAAGCACATATATTGGTAACAACAAAACAAAGTACAGGAACCATTCGAAAACAACACCAAGGATTAAACCAAATATGATAGAAATGCCTGGTAATAAGCAAGACACTTTGCCACTATTAGCTGTTAGTGTCAGTGTCTTTATAGTCCAGACAGATGACAGAAACCTTAATCAAAGAACTTATTTGTCAGATCTGAGGTATACGAACAATCCAGATATGATCTAATTTAAAGTGTTTTTCCAAAACAAAATGACTGAATAGAAAAACAATATTATGATTGAAGGTGAGCAGTAAGAAAGATATCATGGTTGGGGAACATTTTCAAAAGTACACAATTATCTGTGCCTTATATACTGTAACATCCATCAGGCAGAAATATCTGGGATTTAGGCAATATTGCCTCCATATCAGAAAATACTAGAAATTCTGGAGGTAAAGAGGGCACAGCCATAACATGGAAACATACCACAGGAATGTGAAAGCCACAATGGAATACAAAAGTGAAAGACAACATAGAACTAGAGCCCCTGACAGTCCAACACATGAAACACCTGCAGATTAACAACCATTTTAAATTGAAAATATGATAACGTAATACGATGTGTGTGACTCTTTAAGAAATATTACTTTAAACAAAGATGTGACCAAGTGTCTTTCAAACAGCCTTTTGCTGTCCCTCTCGCAGGCTCAAGTAAAAACACACAAACTCTTGGTAACAGTCAAATCTCAATGAGCTGTGTGGTGCCTTTATAGAAGCTGACCTGCTGAATTCATTAGTCAAACATATCTTCGCTTTAAAAATTATAAAGCTACAACAATACCTGGTCAACATCGACAGTACTATAAAAAATAATCTCTTGGTAGCAACACAAATTGTAAATTGTACAGGTGTTCCATGCTTGGATGTATGACAAAAATCCATTTTAGTACTGATTATGCCATTTCCTCAGACTGAAGACACGAGTACGCAGGCAAAGATACATGCCCCTGCAAACCATGTAATTAGCAACTTACCAAGTTCCCTGTTTATTCCTTTAAAGGCAGAGAAACACACAGTGTCAATGGTTACATAATTAAAACTATACACTCTGCCAGATGAAGTTGCATTACCCATTGAAAACAGGACATCATTTCAGTATAAGAATTGTGTGTGAACACTTGTTTATTGAAAGAATACATTTTTAAATAGCTACAATTGAAGGTAATGAAAACCTGTATTTTATTTTAAAACACTACCTTCTAGATACTATTACTGGATATATATATATGTGTGTGTGTGTGTGTATGTAATTTATCAGTGATTATTTTACAGAAATATTTAAGACAAATTGGCAGTACATACACGGTGTGCAATGAATGCGTGATAGCAAACTTAAGTTATTTTAAATGTTCCAAGTAAATTATGCTAATGTGTTATGACTGAAAATAGTTGTAGTTAGTATGGATGTAAAACAACCATGAAAAGTAATTTAATATTGAGACAAGAACAAAATAAGGAAAACACAGAAGCAGTCTCATGTACCAGTATTTTTATTATCTGCTCTCAGATCTGTTTTGTAGACACTGCTGTACAAGCATGGTGTATCAAACCATACTACGAGCTAAGATCATTCTGTTTCTTCTGTTAAATTCTGTCGAAAGACAAGCTTTTAAAAAGAAAACATTAAACAGAAATTAAAATAAATCCACATGCACGCCCAAATGCGTGTACACTCCATCCAAGATAATAAACAGTTTCCAAGGTATCATTGCACAAGAAATGTTCTTGAAGAAAATACCTAAAACTGACAGATCTAGAATTTGAATAAAGATCTAAATTGTTAATTTTATCACTTATGAATTTTAGACATATATTATCCATGTTTCAATAAGGACGTGAAGATTTCGCCCAAATTGCCTGCTCTGCAAATCCTCATTGTTACCAGGATCTTGACGAAATGATGCAAGTCATCCAACTCTCCAGATTTATAAGGCATATATATATATATATAATATATATTTATATGTGGCTTACAATTTGTTTAGGATGAGTCTTTTAAGGATCACAATGATGTTACTCTCCTGCTATCCAGATGGCTATTTATAAGGCATACAGTAATGCAACTCTACAAAAGGAGATTTAGAAGGTAATGATGATGCAATTCTCCAGGTGATTTATACAGCTGAACATTAGTGGAGCTCTCCTTGAGATTAATAAGGCACACAATGAGGCAAGTCTTGGAAAGGAGATAGATGAAGCAAGCTTACAATGATGCAACTCTCCAGGTGGATATTTGCAGCTCTCCAAAAAGAGATTTATGAGGTAATCAACAATGCAACTCTCCAGGTGGATATTTGCAGCTCTCCAAAAAGAGACTTATGAGGTATACAACAATCTAACTCTCCAGGTGGATATTTGCAGCTCTCCAAAAAGAGACTTATGAGGTATACAACAATGCAACTCCCCAGGCGGATATTTGCAGCTCTCCAAAAAAGAGACATGTGGTATACAACAATGCAACTCCCCAGGTGGATATTTGCAGCTCTCCAAAAAGAGACTTATGAGGTATACAACAATGCAACTCTCCAGGTGGATATCTGCAACTCTCCAAAAAGAGACTTATGAGGTATACAACAATGCAACTGTCCAGGTGGATATTTGCAGCTCTCCAAAAAAAGACTTATGAGGTATACAACAATGCAACTGTCCAGGTGGATATTTGCAGGTCTCCAAAAAGAGACTTATGAGGTATACAACAATGCAACTCTCCAGGTGGATATATGCAGCTCTCCAAAAAGAGACTTATGAGGTATACAACAATGCAACTATCCAGGAGATCTACAGGGCACACAGTAGTCCACTCTCCAAATGACGAAGGCTCACAATGATGCAACACCTACATTGAGCATTCCGTTGTAAATTCTACAAATACAATTTTACCTCCGACTCATTTCAAGACATCATTGAAGCAATGCTTAGCAGTGATAACAACACATAAGAAATTATCAAGAACAATGCATTTTCCCTGAAAATTAGGATGACCTAATTGTGAAGTGCAAAAGTGGGTCACCAATGCATTTGCCATGTCGACTGCTCCATGAGAGTTGACCAGCACCATCTCCACATGTGCACTCAATACTTCTTACGCCTGCACTCCTTGCAGTTGTAGACTGGCATGGCGAAGTTGGAGCTGGTACCGCGGTACAGCCGCCCCTGTGTCGCCGGCATGCTGGTGGTGGAGGACAAGGGCCGACATTCGACACAGTGTTGGTAGAGGCCGTCGTTGCCAGCGATCATGCGTGCCATGTCAGCGAGGAGCTCGAGCTGGTGCTCTCGTTCCTCCCTCCTCCTTCGCTCCTCACGCGCGCGTCGACGCAGCCGCGCCTCAAACGGTGACAGGTGCGCAGCGCCCCCTACTGAGGCATGGTGGTATGGACACATGACAAGAGAGTGAGTCTTTGACAGCGACTGTATTGGCATTCGCGTCGCTGCTAGCTTGGCTCGTCTCCGTACTACTGGTGGTGGCGGTGGCAGCAAGATGGCTGCACTTGTCGCTACGAGAGAAGATTGTCACGGTTCAGTACTTCTGAGCTGCTGCAAATATGATATATATTTTGTTTTCAAAATGGTCTGTTTTTTATAGAGTTAACATTGTTGCTTTACAGTGTGTGTTACATGAAAATATTGATTCTGAACACATGTTCCTAAAATACACAGAGACTATCAGCATTGGCAGTATGAATAACTGATCAAATGAAAGAACAGAACCATTGCAAAGAACTGCAACATTTCTGATGTCGGCAAGATCCAAAACGAGAAAACACAAAATCTAGTCTGACATTTGGGGTAGATCACAAATGAAATCACAAGAGGCTGATTGAATTCAACATGACACTTTGTTTCACTGATCAATGTATAAGATTATATAGCAAATTAGTTGAAATCTAAATGTTCTGTGTATGGATCATGATATCACCACACAAGAGAAGACGGAAGACGTTGTTGAATGACTGCCAGATAGCCCTACCATCCATTGGTGTTGTCTCTCCGGCCATCACCCCATGGTGGTCACTGAAGTCAACTGTTGCTGGGGCTGCAAAAGGTCAAAGGTTGGCTAGTAGCTGTATCTTGACACTAATGAGATCAATGACAGGTCAAAAGGTCCACAGACAATACACAAGATGACAACACATCAGAACGAGAGGGAGAGAAGCTGTTGTTACCATTAGGAATGTTACCAACCTAGTAATACATAATGGTTTGTTCACAACAATCCTGCATCAAACTAAATGGTAAGGTAATTATTTTAAACAAATCTACTGTGGTAGTTTCCTGTACAAATTTGCAAATGTTTCTAAATTTGCCAATAATGTGATAGTGATTGTAATGGCAGCTATTGCAACTAACAACAATCATGATGTAAGATTGCCTTCCAAAGATTCTTTAAATTCATCAAAACAATTATTTTGTCATGAGAAATGGTCACACATTTGAATGAGCAAATATTGTCACATGTAAAACATTTCTTTGAAGTTAGTTGTGTAAATTTGTATTACCGGGGTAGGCTATAATTTGAACTAAATGGTTAAGTCATATATTTACAACTTTGCCATCAATTGGAATGACAAGACCATATCTTTGCAAAATTAAAATGCAAGCCTTTAAAACTTATCAGAAAAAGTAATAATCATATCAAATATTCATCAAGGACATTGTTCATAGCCTAAAAATATAAAAAGTGAAAATATTTAAAAGTACCCAATTATGAATTAATGTGTTTATGATTAAAAACAATTAACAAAATTTACTTTTTTAATGTTAGCTAAGAAAATTCTTTTGCAAATGTTTTGAATTTTCGCTAATACAACTGCATTGTTCCGTTGATTATCAGACCGTGAAGAGATGAGAAAAAACCCACCATCTCCCTGGGCCATGGACAGACTGGGTGGACCTCGCTCATTCTCCAAGTCCTTCTTCATGCTATCTGTCAGACACTTCACCTCACTCAACAGCTCTGGAACACAGATTCAGCAATTACACATGACATCATCTATTCATACACCAGCAGTTCCAGCAACAAAATAACACTTTATTTAATAATAACTAAAGTTTGTATTTCATCACGACAAGTGTTTCTTGGTGAACAAACATGTAAGTTTCACACATAGTTTCAAAGAAACTCCAGCAAACTGTGTTTATGTAAGCTTCCTAGCACCACAGTATCATAAGAAATCACCAGTGCCAATTACTTTCAGCAGTATACTCTTTGTTCAGAAGCTAGTGCTCTATGTTAAAACAGCAGCAACAGCCTCAAACAACATCATACAAAACTGTTATAATGTGTCTTATAACTTACCACAAATTAAATAAGATAATTATCAGTCAGTTTAACATTAAATAAAGAACACATCTTTAATATTATTTAAACCTTTAGAACAGAACAAATTAATTAATTATTTAATGGTATTTAACACTAAATATATGTTAACTACAGAGCATAAAGTATAGGAAGGCATTTTAATAAATAAATTAGTTAGGTACTTAAATATAAGGCAGTAGTCCCTACTGCTGTTGTATAAGTGATAAGCAACATTAGAAATTTACACAGCATGACCATTGTAAGAAGGTGACAATGATTTGATCATAAATTATTCTTTGCATAAAACTGTTCCACATTATCAACCTAATAGTACTAGCACAACAGAAATTAACTTGAAACAGTAAAACAAGATTTTTGTAAAGCATAGAAACAACAAACAATGTTAAACAAGACCATCAACCAACCTTTCCTCTGGCTTTCTTCCAAGTGTAGCTTGCATCAAACAATGTCTTTGCTGGTAAAAAATCTGAGTGACTTTGTGAGATTGTCTTCACCTCAAATATACCCAGCGGCATTCACGTGACCGCTAGTGTGGTTGCCATGGTAACACCATGTCATAAAAATGCTATAAAACACACTGTCAGCAAAAACTGCTTGGAAATGTCTGATCAAACATTGTCTTATCTTATGACAACAAAGGAAGATTATTACCGGTAATTAGTTTTAACTTAGACCTTATGTATGTTTACGTTAATCAGGCCACTAGCTCCCAGTTAGATATAGGACATTAGTTAACACACATGACATTCCTGGAGTCAACACATACAAGAACACCGACTAGAAACATGATACACTGACAGGCTAACTATATTATGGCCTTTTGACAATAAATATGGTTGACAAATGTAACAAACGTATCATCAATCACTGCTTTACTTAATTATTAAGTTCATAAAATGCATGCATGTAGTTTAATAAAGAGCTGCACTGATAACAGACAGGCTGCCACTGAAACACCAGCATTGCAAATAGGTTGTAGATGCTTCAAAAAGCAACCAAATACAATCCCAAATAATGGTTTCTAAAGAACCCATGTTCACAATCGTTTACAAAGTTACGACACCAATGGTTAACACTGCCAGTAGTTTAGTAATCATGGTTTAGTTGTAGTAATAAGTAAAGAAGGCCACTTGTAAAACACTTGCTGGTGTCTCCCGTATCTACGACATTGCTACACTGATAATAATCAGTCATACTGCTCACGCAATCAGCCGGCATCAGAACCAAAATCTTAATTTCAGACAATCTAGTAATGTCACTTATCCTAAAGGGAATGAATATACAACGTTTTTCACTAGTTAACCCACGTGTGCCTAGTTTTTAGGCTTCACATAATTAAAACACAATTTTCTAAACATTTTTTATCACAAATTACATATAGAGTAACATACAATGTTTTATTTCAACTGTTAATTTTTATTGCCATTGTATATTTATCACCAGATATGTTTCTGGGTTGTGAAAGACCTACAAACATCCAATTACAAATCTTACATTTCCCTTGAAATGTGAAGTTGATTTATTGGACTATTTTTCTACATATGTCACACAACTATCACATTTAAATTAATTGCCAAAGCATGCATTCTAAAATGAGAGATCATGGTAGTAACAGGTTTTTATATTAGGTAACCATAAATACTAATAACATCAGTTAACTAATGAAAATCATTGGACATTGCCTCTGAGACTGTGATAAATATGATAAATACCACCGGTTGTTTTGTAGCTGATGGAATGCGTTGGACTTACCATATTTCTGGCGAATCTCGTCATATTTATTCTGTCGTTCAGCCCGTCTGGAATAACAGAAATATTTTAAAATGTAAAGGAAACTTGATATAATTATAAAACAAGATATACAGTGTGACACTCTGTCTGTCGGACTACTTCGCCTTCACCACTGGTTCATTCCAACACCAAGGAATGAATAGCTCTGGGAAGCAATCAGCCATACTTCATCAAACCTATTGGTTCACATGATGCTTGTGAAGGTCACGAATGGCAGCAAAGTTATCGCTTCAGATGCATTTTAACTTAATAACATAACCACGTTAAGTAGGGGACAACGACTTGATCAGATATTATGCTTTGCAAAAAAAGTTCCACATTATTATCCTTGTAATACCAGCACAACATCAAACTAACTTGAAACACTAAAACAAGAAATTGTTTTAAAAAGCACTACAAACACTAACAATTGGTTAGCAAATCGATGCTGCCCGCCAGAGTTCTTAGTTCAATAATAATAATATTAAAGGCTAAGTGAAATGAAGTTTTCAATTTTTTTAAACTTTGTATACATAAACCAAATGCTCTTGTCAAGTAATGTGCCAAATATGAAGTCTGTGGAAGACATACATCATTGTAGTGACACCCTCAATGCCATCATAGAAGGGTTGGCTTGGTGATAGTGTGCTTAGAAAGGCTGACTAGTTGAATAAAGCTCATAAAGACCATCACATTACAGTAACCACAACTCCAGTAGAGACTAGCTGGGTAAGAGGGTAGCAGGATGTTTGCATGTGGTGGAAACAACTCAGACAAGTAGCAAGGTCGCACTGACCTTGCAGCGTGCTTGGTGCGACGTTCCTCTTCCTCTCGTTCCTGGCAGATATTGTCCCGAGTCAGTCGATTCCTGGCGACCACAACTCACACATCACACAGCCGACAGTGTCACGCAAACATTTGTTGTTTTTATTTTATTTATCTAACATCACCAAAAAAGGAAATTAACTAACACATGTTGGAAATTCATCTCTTGGAGAAAAAAATGTTGTCACTAGGGTAGCATTTGGTTTCACACAGTTGATTCAACAGGTGCAAAGGTGATTCAACAGGGACATAGGTGATTCAAAACATATGCCACATTTGCTGAATATAACCAACATAATTCTAACAACATATCTCATCATTGACTCTTATGCTTATTAGGGTGAGTCCATAATGTCAGCACACGAGGCATGTGTGAGTTACCAGAGCCATTTCTTCAGCCAAAACAAAAAATAATCACCAGGGATGGGGCAACTTAAATTTATTAATAATTATAAGTTATCATAGGCAAAATGCTGTATTAATAATACTTACTCATTCAGGTTTTGAAATGGCACCATATACGAAACTGTTTATTTATATCATGTAATTGCAGCACTCATGTGATTAGACAGATAATAACAATCTTACTTCTGGCTCTGCTTTGATCGTCTGCAGCAGCAAAAGCAGCAAGCGATGGTGATGGCCAATCCCACGACTCCCGCCACGACACCAATTGCAATGAGCATAGTCCGGTAGGACACTGCAACATACCAAACTCAACTCAACCACACTGGAGACACTACAACACACTACATACTCAACTCAACCTCACTGGAGACACTACAACACACTACATACTCAACTCAACCACATTGGAGACACTACAACACACTACATACTCAACTCAACCACACTGGAGACACTACAACACACTACATACTAAACTCAATCACACTGAAGACACTACAAGACAGCACAGGCTCAAATCAACCACACGGAAGACATTACCACACACCACAGGCTCAAATCAACCACACGGAAGACACTACAACACACCACAGACTCAACTCAACCACACTGAAGACACTACAACACAACACATACTCAACTTAATCACACTGGAGACACTACAACACACCACATACTCAACTCAGCCAGACTGAAGAAATTACAACACACCACATACTCAACTCAACCACACTGGAGACACTACAACACGCCATATACTCAACCCACACACACTGGAGACACTACAACACACCACAGACTCAACTCAACCACACACTGAAGACACTACAACACACCACATACTCAACTCAACCACACTGGAGACACTACAACACACCAAAGTATCAACTCAACCACACTGGAGACATTACAACACATCACATACTCAACTCAACCACACTGAAGACACTACAACACACCACATACTCAACTCAACCACACTGGAGACACTATTACACACCACAGACTCAACTCAACCACACTAGAGGCATTACAACACACCACAGACTCAACTCAATCACACCGAAGACACTACAACACATCACATACTCAACTCAACCATACTAGTGACACTACAACATACCACAGACTTATGCACACTGAAGACACTACAACACACCACAGCCTCTATATCAATCATGATGGGGACACTATAACACACCACAGACTCACCTCAATCACACTGAAGACACTACAGATTCAACTCAACCATACCAAAGACACTATAACACACCACAGACTCAAAACGAATCACACTGAAGACACTACAACACACCACAGACTCAATCAATCACAATGGAGATACTACAACACACCACAGACTCAACTCAACCACAATGAAGACACTACAACACACCACAGACTCAAATGAACCACACTGAAGACACTACAACACATTGAGCAACGATGAGGGCGACAAAGTATCGGTGTCTGTAGATAACAGATTCAAACAAACCACAATGAAGACACTACACCACACAACAGACTAAACTCATCCATACTAGTGACACTACAACACACCACAGACTCAACTCAACCACACTGGTGACATTACAACCCACCACAGACTCAACTCAACCACACTGAAGACACTACAACAACCCACAGACTCAAATGAACCACACTGAAGACACTACAACCCACCAGACTCAAATGAACCACACTGACAGACTCAAATGAACCACACTGAAGACACTACACCACACAACAGACTCAACTCAATCACACTAAAGACACTACACCACACAACAGACTAAACTCATCCATACTAGTGACACTACAACACACCACAGACTCAACTCAACCACACTGGTGACATTACAACCCACCACAGACTCAACTCAATCATACTGAAGACACTACAACCCACCACAGACTTAATCAAACACACTGGAGACACTACAACACATCACAGACTCAATTCAACCACTCTGGATATACAACAACACACACCAGACTCGACTCAACCACACTGGTAACACTACAACATACCACAGACTCAATTCAACCACCCTGGATATACAACAACACACACCAGACTCGACTCAACCATGCTGGTAACACTACAACATACCACAGACTCAATCACACTGGAGACACTACAATACACCAGACTCAACCCAACCACACTGAAGACGCAAAAACACACCACAGACGCAAATGAACCACACTGAAGACACTACAATACACTAGACTCAACTCAACCACACTGAAGACACTTCAACATGGCAGCAAATGAACATGAACCCCCGTCCTCTCGCTGTCTATCTCATAATCACTTGCTAGTCTCATGATGCTCCAGAGTTTACCGACAGAGACGGGAGAACAACTAGGACACCAAGCAGGTGAATTTGCCCGCAGTCCTCTTGACTGACAGTTTAGTGCTCAAACTGTCCCGTCACATCACACAAGTCACAACAGAACCTATATTTTAATTAATTTACTCATTGATTCCTTGAAATATGATATGATAATGTCCACTCAATAAATGTTGGTATTCTTTTGGAAAGTAGACGTATTCAAAAACGCTAACCATAATCCTAGGCTAACCCCATCCGTTTGGACTTGTTGAATGACCTCCAACATAACGTTTTATGGCCCATAACTTTGTATAGAGCTCTTAGTTTTGAGGATTGATGTACCAAACGAAGGTTGAGCACATTAACATTAAAAAAGTTGTTTTTTTGAAAAACCATAATAGTATTATATATATATATATATTACTATGATGTGTATATATATATATATACACACACAATTAAATATTGTAACCTGTAATGTCTCATACAAACTTTACACATCTTTACTAATTATTATTACTATGACTGAGTTGAGTAAAATAACCTGTGTGGCACAGGAACATTCCTCTAGTAAATAACTAGTACCAGGTCTGCTGGCCCTGGACAGGTGTTGGCACCCTTTATTTGTTTGTGTTGTTTCCAGCTTACCCGTGCAAGTTAAACGACGAGTATCTTTTGTAGAACATACTCTCGAGAAGAGAGACGATTCAGCCTCACATTTCTGTGGATTCTCACACCAAAGGCACTGAAATATAAAATGACAGTCTTGGAAACAGAACAGGTCACTTCTTATAGAGCACAGTACCAGTCCTTGCGTCCGCTCAGAACATTTTACATTTAACTCCTGGCAGACCTATCCACTCAAAACACCGACTTATCTTCAGATCTGAAGTTCATTTCTCTACATAATACATGCCACTTGATGGCACTTGGTTTCTTTAATAAGACTGAAAGTGTCTTTTATTTTACATTTGTCACTCATTAATGATTTTACAAATTAATTAACTAAAATTACACACGAAGAATAAAAAAATTGAAAACTTAAAAAATGGCATCCTTTGAAAACAAAACATGCAAAACTGCCCTAAAACAGTGGTAATGTGAATACTGGTGAATTATTGTTGAAATATATATGATATTCTAAAGACAGTCCTACCTCATGGTTTTGGACGCAGTCTCCACAGGTGGCTAATGCGGCACATACTGAAAGAGAAAGAAGAGAGAGTATGACACCTTGAGAAGACAACACTGAGCAACAGCTGCACAATGAGTACCCAGAGACACTAATGTTTATTATCTAAGTAACTGCCAAAATTAGCAGCCAAATGTATCCTTTGGTAAAGGCTACAAATTGCTGATAGCACATGCAGTAATACTTACAGCTTTAAGGTCAAAATGAGATATTCCTTATGTGTTTCTTATGAACCAGACAAGTGTTATGAAAGATATAATTATATAAACTGCCACAAAGTTGTTGGGATCTACAGTAAACCTCGCCTAAGTCGGATTTGCCTAAGTCGGATCTTCGCTCAACTTGGAGTGAATTTCGAGGAACGTTTGATTTAGAATGTATTTCCCATAACAAATGTTCATCTAAGTCGGATTGTCTAAGTCGGATCTTCGTCCAACTCGAACAAACTAAGTCAGCCCATTTGATCTGAGATCATGTTTTTTCCTTGCCTAAGTCGGATCGCAATATACCTATTCGACAAAATGTACCAGATGAACTAAAACGTGAAAAGGTTGTTCGAAGAAATTGACCCAGACAGATACAACAAAGTACAGAGGCATCTCGTCATCACTCATCTAATACAATTTGCATCACCAAGCCAGTGGACGCTGGTGACAGCCTGGTGTAACCAAGAACATGACGTTCCATTACCGGTACATCCTGGCCACCAGGAGACTAAAGGCACCAGAAGGAGTTGCGCCATTTTCTCAAGACGTTGGATTATTTTGGATGCTGTCGTTGCCCTGAAATCAGCATGGTACAAAGCGAAACTGGAAACACTTCCAAACTGCTACAAAAACGGGATTCGTCTAAGGTGTTCAAAGCATCGAGACGATGGCGACGACGAAGCAACTGCTTCGTTCAGAAACGCATGGGACAATTAAGCTCTGCGAGGTATATGCAGATGCTATACGTACGATGGATGACTATGTTGGTGTGGAGGAGAAAGCAGAAACTCCAGCTACCCTAAATAACGAGCAGATCATTGAAACCGTATGACACCCCAACGCAGACGGTTTATTGAGCGACGAAGTCTCGGTGTCTGAAGATAACAAAATTCAGTGACACACATGCTGTTTTATGGATGCTAAGACACTGGTTTGTCGCTTGGCAACAGCGAGATCGAAGAGTTGACCGACAAGTGCTGGGCCATTCTCGTGAGACAGTCGCAACAAAGACTTATGCATAGCAAGATGACTGACACTTACAATCAATAATAATTATTAAGCTATAACCTTAGAGATTTGTGCCAAAATTAAACACAAAACTGTTCTAATACTGTGTAATGTTGTGTTTTGCATGTGGAGATATCAAATATATATGTAGAATTACTGCAGTATCCAGTCACGTTCAAGCGTTATTCACTGGTACCTAAGGGCTTCTAGAGGGCTGCCTTTCGGTTTAGCGCTGGGATATATCATCTTCGTTTTTTTGTGTAACTTGGATTAAATCACTACGTCCGTTTGAATCCAACTTAGGAGAGGTTTACTGTATTTCAAATGGCTTTTTCTTCTATGCCATGTACGTCACAGGCATTGGTGTTCATGGCCATCCAAACTGCTCGGTTGCAGCCTCTGCACCTTTTTTCCATCAATCTTCTCTGTTGTTACTAGCTATGCTAACTTTTTTTTTATAATGGCTATACATATTGCTTGGTGTGTTCTATTTTTTTCATAATCTTTCTTTTTGATTTGGCTGTTCTGAGGAGGTCTTTATTTTTCCCGTCCACGATACTCTCAGCAATCATCTCAAGAACAACATTTCAGCTGCGTACTTGAACTATGGTTTTGAGATCTTTTATATGCATACATGGCTACTGTTTAAAAAAAAAAATGTTTCCATGAAACCGCCGGGTTTGTTAACTAGTTGGACAACTGAAGCTCCTGGCTGGACACTGAGGGTCATTTGGGGCTGGACATAAAGTGTATCACTGGGTCAGTTACAGTGCTTGAGGTCAAGCATCAATTAAGCAATGATGTTGATTTCAGTAGTGACCTCAGCCACATTGTTCACAGGGTCATATCTCCACTTCTCTTATGAAACTCAAGTTATAACATCTACAAATCACCATAGCAACCTGTCAAAATAACAATATACAGCACTGCCAACTGACACCACAACAGTTTGTCTCAAGTGATGTCATCTAAACAGTTTTGCATTCACAACTTCACACAGAGTTAAACCAGACAGGCAAACCAAATAAACTTCACATGTACGATAATTATGTGTCATCGAACATTGCATGGCAACAAATTGTGTGTATATTATAAAACAGAGGGTGGGTCTCTGGTTGTTGTCAGTTTCACATATGGTGGAGTCATTTGGGTGGTTTGTAACTTTATACTTTTTGAATCCCCATGAGGATGGGGATCTTGGGGGCTCAATATTTCAAAAGGCTGTAAAGTTGCAACAATAGAATGTAATGTTTTTCTACATCATCGTAAAGATGCTCTCTATAAATATGTCACTGGATGTATGCAGAAATTTTGATTAGTGTTTACATTATTGCCATTTTTAAATCACAAAGCCTTATCCTGCACCAGCTCTGCCTCTCTCTGGTCACAGCAACATTCACCAGCTCTACCTGTCTCTGGTCACAGCAGCATTCACCACCTCTGCCCATCTCTGTTCACAACAGTATTTAGCGACAACCAGCATAATGAGAGCATGATATTTGTGGCAGGGCACCACACAACAAACACAACATTTTACGTAAGAAAATGTAACTTGTTCAGTAATAGTTTGTAGTGTAGAACATTAGTATTTGTATAAATAAGCTAATCCTAAATAGTCTTTAAATTTGCTGTTTCCTATTTGAAAATGAAATAGTGAAGAAAGCAGCTTGTTTAGTAGCTGTTATTTATGTCAACAAAACAGTCCTACTTCCTACAATTTTGTTGCTGTGACACTGTGTCTCGCACTATTAACGGTTGTATTAAAAACATCTGATGGCCACCATTGCTTCTGCATCCCAGATGCTAACTACTGTCAGTTAACTTTGGGGCTTTAAATTAATGGTGGTCTGGTGGCTCAAGTCTTCCACCAAAACCTTTTTCTACATTTAACAAGTAAATATTTTTTATAAATAAAATCATTGAATGCTTGAACTATTTTATTACTAGTTACTGGTTCGTTTTTTGCTGTGGAGGCAGCGGTGCAGCTGAATAAAAATACCAATGTAGACAAATAATTATAACAGTTTTATATGTACACAAGTTATACAAACTTTGAAATCCTTAGCATTTCAACCAGATTAGTAAAATATAAAATGTGTCTGTACAAACATAATTATATATGTCTAGATATAACATTATTATTGTTCTACTTATATTAAAAGTATTGTTAAAAAAATATTTAAAACATAGAACTTTCGTTGAAATCCTTTGAACAGAGACCAGTACATTTCTGTCACTTTTTAACATTACATAGATTTTGCTCAATCATAATGATTAATTACTACTTATATATATTAGTGTCAGTGTGAGCATATTATAAATTATACATAAAATGATGGACAGATCTGTGCGCAATCATGATTTGATATTATAATTGAATCACTCTGACATACACAGTTTATAGGACAGTCGTTTTGATTGTTAGAATTCTGCCACTTAGAATTACAGCCACTAGTGTGGGCCTAAGCAACCAGGTTTAACCATTCGTTGGTGTATGCCGAGCCCGTCATGGGCTGAACGATCCATGAAGCTGGGCACCTTGTCTATAATATATATAAGGCTAGGAGTAGGCCTATGATCACCAGGTCGTTGTCCGAACCAGTACAAAATGTGTCGCTTCAAATCTCGTGAGATCTAGCCAGTAGCCACTAATCTCTGTGTATGACTTACAAGAATTGAACTTGATTTCAGTTGGCAGTTACATCGTGGGTGTCAACATGTGTTTTTCATTGGTTACAACCACTAGCATGCTTATTGCTGTCAGCAATTTTTTTTAGGTGCACTGTGCTTTTGTACGGAAACTGTATTTCACTAAAACCAACTTCTCTGACAATTTATTTGCATAACATGACACAAGTGGTAGGGGGTTCAGGTATAGATATCTTTCGCAAATGTTTCTTCACATTTTATGAAAATGGCATGTTTATAGTATTGGCAAGGTTGTCGACAAGACCATAAATTATGGAATAATATTAATAATAACAGTTTACCTGATTAAGTAAAACAAGCTAAATCAATAAACTCATTAAAAAAACCGCCTTGATAAATTCTGGTCAACCTGGGAGATATTATACGACTATGAAGCCCCACTAACATTAAACACTGGAACCGGAAAACACAAACTCTTAATACTAGACCCCGAAGAAGAAGATCTGATCATTGAGCGATCAGAACAGTCCTAACTAAGTCTAAGGTATCCTAAGCCTAGGCTAAGCCAAGGTAATAAATTATATAGACTAGAACTTAGTCTTAGAAATAATAGAATGTCAATTACACTAATGACTAAAACCATATAACATTGCTTTGGATATTATTTACGCCAAGCTGTAAGTTAAAATGAAACTGTCAACACCGTAACCTGGTAACTTGTGAAGCAAATAAAGTTCTATAACAGCCTGTTCGTGTCCCGGACACGGAGTCGTGTGACTCACCGTCTTTGATGTTCTGCGTGGTCGTGGACAACGTAGAATTTGGTCGTTGCGTCGTCGAACCGGCCTCTACAAAAGTGCCAATAGCGACAGACAAAACGACACAAACAATCACGAATCTCATAGTTAAAATCAGGAAACTGTAAACAAGCAAATATCCAGCGCAGTTCCCACGACACACTTCGTAAGTTGATGGAGGAAGTTTGTTGACAAAATGGCGGATATCTACTCCTTGTTTGTGTATCCATGCAAAAAGTAGTTCCTCGATAACGCATTTTACTTTTATAATATATTCAACTTTGACGGTGATTTAAACTGTGTAGATATTGCCTATCCGATTCACAAGTTTTCATATAAATTGATTTAAGTGTTCATTACATAGGATAAACCTAGCCCATCCCACCATTGTGTAGTAATATTATGGTGTCAAAGGACATGTAAGTACTAGTTCGCTTTGACCTCGTTATGGTTCAACGCGCCAGAAACGTCACTGATGCTGCCTGAAGTATTGATTGATTGATTGATTGATTGAATTCCAATTCAAGTAAAGTACATAGTATATATTGTATAGACATATGCACTTAAATTGATGGATTGCACACGAAGTGTTCCCACTTATTTCCAACGTAAAATGTTTGATCCGTTTCACTTTAGTTTTATACATTGAAATCATATTTTTGGCGCACTGTGCACGTTGGCCTCATGGCTAATTCTTAGAAAAGGACATACCTTACACCCCTGATGAAAGATCGACCCATAGGGAACGCAGTGCAAAACGGGCCCCTTGCCCAAAACGGGCCCCCAGCCGTTTGGCGTTAATTGTTGTTCTATATACATTCACAGGTAAATTTGTAGTGGCACTGCTAAGTAAATCACAGATGGGCCATTGGTCGGAAATGCGAAACGCACATTCAAAGAGGTAAACTCAAAAAGTCTGTTCTTTACACTTTTCTTTAAATGTTAGCACTATTTTCAAAATATAACATTTCCATTTTGTTTTTTGCTTTGTTCTTATTTTATATCAATGACCTTCCAAAGGGACTGAGTTCTACTGTGAGGATGTTTGCAGATGACACTGCGTCATATCTGACTGTCAGATCGCAGGATGACGCTGGTACACTTCAGCATGACCTTGATACGATGGCCACTTGGGAATCCAAGTGGGCCATGCAGTTCCATCCCCTGAAGTGTAGCGTACTGTCTATCACTCGGAGTCGTCACCCAAAGCAGTACCAGTATATGCTTCACGGACATGTCCTCCAACACGTAACATCTGTCAGATATTTAGGAGTCACCATCAGCTCTGATCTTAGGTGGGAACAGCATATAAACAACATATGCTCAAAAACAAACATAACGCTTGACTTTCTCAAACGGAACTTGAAGATTGGATCTTTACCCATCAAAGAGCGGGCTTACAAGGCACTCATAAGACCATCAGTAGAATTTGCAAGCACGGCCTGGGACCCCTACACCAAAAACAACATCAGCAAAATCGAAGCAGTGCAGATCGAGACGTGCAGCCAGGTTCGGCCTTGGGAAATTTCACAACACATCCAGTGTCAACACCATGCTGACGAGACTAAAATGGCAAACGTTAGAAACAAGGAGGACAATTTCTCGCCTCACAATGTTTTTCAAGATCACAAATGGCCTCGTAAACATATCCAGCCTAAACCTGACAGCACCAACCAGAAGATCTAGACATCATCACAGCAAGACATTTCAGGTACCATCTTCCAGAACAGACTACAGGAAATGTTCATTCTTTCCCACGACCATTCCAGATTGGAATGGACTTCCAGAGAGAGTAGTGTCAGCTCCCAGCCTTGGCTGCTTCAAGGTTAGGGTTGCTGCCCACTTCAGTCCCCAATAAGCATAACCAGCACTCCCCCCCGCCCCACTCCCCTATCCACTTTTCATTATTTCCCTTCATCTGTCCAACCCCCCCCCACAAATCCATTTCTTCAACTGCAAACTATCTTCTCCTATCTATATCTTGTCTACCTATTCCGATGCGCGTCCCCTGCAAATATGCCAACAATGATCTTCAAAATGTTGAAGTTGGTTGGTGAATCGGAAGAAGAAGAAGTAAGCCAAACGTATATGCTCTGATATGTAATATGTAGTAGATAAAAAACATGGAAATATTGTATACCAATTGACAATCAACCCGAGGCCGTGAAGTGCGCCAAAAACGGGCCCCTAAGTAGTCCGCTATGCTAACAGACAGACATACAGTATTTATTTTGACCATCATAAGAACGTAAACTACAATGACAACAATAACAGGAGTTCGCTATCGTCGATATGCTTTTTATACAATGTACACACCTGCATTTGTAATGTTTTATGGTATTGGCATTTTCAGCTGCTCAAAAAACCTTCATTTTCACCCCCCCGCATTTTCACCCCCCCCCCCCCAACACATTGAGGCTCTCCAAAAACCTAAATTTGTATCCCCGTTTGAGGCTCACCAAAAATATCTCCAGGCTTTAAATATATCCAATATCCAGCCCTCACCTAAAATATTAAGGGCTCAGTCCCCTCCGACAAGCCGGAACAACAGCACCCCCCGTTTTTGAGACGGCGCGACATCACGGGATACATGCTTATTTATTATATTTTAATACATTTATTTTTAAACTATTTTTTTTTTTTTATATATATATACATAATAATGAACTTTTTAATTATTTATACATGTGGTCTAGTAATTATGGAAGGATTACTTTAATGATTATTTCGTGGTATATATTTTAGAACGGTTTTTGTTTTAATTTATATAATACAATTATTCTAAATAGTTACGAGCAAGGGCGGATCCAGAGAGGGTAGTCTGGGGGACGGCACAAAAACTTCCACTGGCGGTCGAACCAAATGGTATCGAAAATGTTTCGTTAATGCACCGCCGTAACTTCAGTTTCAGCTTCTCCACTGTCTCGGCTCGACCGTTGACATCGGAAGAAGGGAGGGGGCATTTTTTCGCCGTCGCGTCGGCAAAATATCAATATCAGCTTCTTGTAATCTGAACGGGGACAAATTTCGGGGGCAAATTTATAGGGAGACCATTCAAAAAGGTATACATACGGGCACGCACAATTCTAAAGGTATAGCATGCCCCCCAAACCCCCCGTTGACCCGAGTATGGTTACGAATATTACTTTTGAACTATTAAGCAGTTAGACCCCATTTCGCCAGTGTAAACTGTGTATATTATTATACAAAACCGGTATGTATACTTACTTCTGAGCTATTAAGCAGTTAAACCCCGTTTCGCCAGTGTAGCATATATGCTGCCTGGGAAACTCATTCGGTTCTCTTCCCCTGTAGTGTTAGTTTCCCAGAGAGCAGTCACCAAGCAGGGTCATTTCCTGGTCACTAAGCCAGTGTTGTGCAAGCATCAGAGATTCCTGATGAAGCTGGAAAATGTAATCTGTCCAGTATCTTGACGCATTTAGATTTTTTTGGGAATGGAACCCATCACTAAGATATAGAAAGAGGTGGGTGAATTGTATCAGGGTTTAACTGACGTAAGTTTTATTGAATTATTTCGTAATACTTGCTGTTAAAATGACTTTTAAGTTCCCCGTGGGAAGTTCAGTTAATTGGTCTGTGTTTGCAGAGTGGGCGGAATTCCCCCAGCACTTACAGCTGTTTGTATTATAATATATGCAGGTTAAATTCCACTGTTTGGGATAAGGAAGCACTATCTACACAATTGCATGGTTCCTAATCTAGTAATTAGCGTGAGTCTTTAATACTCAATAGGAGATCATTGTGTTGATATGCTCCCTGCTGAGATGTTGGCACAGTAGGCTGTGTGATGTGTCTGCAGCGGTGGCGGGTATCGCTATTCCCTAGGGAGTAGGGACAGCATGTTGACTGTCAGTGGATAGACGGACTGCCCATTGAGTTAGCAGAGTAGTTTCTAAAGAAGGGCTATTACCGCCAGTGTAGTGGGTAATTTATATATTGATAGGATAGGTTAGCAGAAGAGTGTTTAATCAATGCTTTAAGCAATAAGTGATGTATAATTGTTGTTAGCAATTACACTTACTTGCAAAGCAGCTAATATACAACTGTATTAAGGAATTAGAGACAATGCAGTTATAGACATGCGTTTAGTATTGATTAATGGACTCTTATTCTATGTGGGTGATGAGCCGTTACATGATGATAATGGTCATGTATATGTACCGATGCTTTATTATGCATAGAGGAGTATCTCATATACACGCGTTTAATTGTAGTAGTATTACAACTGAGTTTATACTGTATTGACATTTTATATTGATTTGATACTGTGTTATAATAATGATACTTAGGATGCATTTGAATGTATTTCTTGATTTGGGAATACCGTGTTTAAACTAATATAGACCTATATGTTATTGATAGTAAGTCCGTCAAGGAGTATTGCCGTTTGGATATCTAGTTACAAATATCACAGGTGCTAGCCTGCTATTTGGTATCTGAGATGATCTATATGCAATTTAACTGTATCAACGTTATGCAAGGAATATTATGTTTAATGCTGTTATTGAATGATAATTTGTATCCATTGTTGCACTTGTCCTAATCATATGTTATTATGTTGCAGGTTTTTATTTTTTTTATTTTGTACTTTAGATTAACACAGTAAATGATAGTAATCGTTTAACCGTGTTGTGTCTTCATGGTAATTCCCCCGCTACATTAATATAGGATATGATTATGTTGATATGTTCCCCACTGAGATGTTGGCACAGTAGGCTGTGTGATGTGTCTACAGTGGTGTCAGGTATCACCATTCTCTAGGGAGTAGGGACAGCATATGTTTACTGTCGGTGGTTAGGCAGACTGCTCACTGGGTTTAGTTAGGTAGTATTGAGTTTCTACTGAAGGGCCATTAACGTCCAGTGTAGTGGGTAACTTGTATGTTAATAGGGCAGATTAGCAGAAGTGTATGTTTTAATCAATATTATCTTATGCTGCAAGTTAATTACTAATAGTTTGTAGCAATTGCATTTGTTTGCAAAGTTACACAAGTCCAGAATTTATGTGACACCATAGCAGTTGTTTGTTGTCCACAGAACATGTGTCCAGGGATGGCCAGACGTAGTGTAAATGCATATTGAGCTGACCAGTATAATAAGCTTGTGGGATAAGCACAGTGTTGTCATAATTTATATTGCCCTATATCAGGGTGCGTACTTGGAGGAAGTATGTATTTGTTTACTAACTCTTTACATAATTATATTCTTATGGTGTTATGGAGCAGTCTCATATTAGAAGTAATAATATATAGCGCCCTATTCAGCCTAAACTGCTCAAAGGTTCTTTACAAATTCATTGAAGCAATGCATACAAATACATATTAAAAACCCTCAACACATAATTTTTTTTATAATATCTTTATATCTATATAAAAAATATGGAAAATTAAAACTAGGTGCCTAAGATATATAAATAAGTAAATAAAGTATATATAAATAAAGTAACTCGATCTAAAATAAACACATGGGCCTACAGAACTATATGTGAACAATAAATAAATGTCATAAATAATTAAAACTGTACTAAAAAATATTAGCAAAACAAGTAAGTCTTTAACTGTCTTTTAAATACACCCGTCGATGGAGCCTGACGAATGGATAGGTATACGTTGTTCCACAGTGTGGATGCAGCCACAGAGAAGGCCCTGTCCCCCAGTTGCGTCTTTGGCATGGGCACAGCCAGCAGCAGCCTGCTCTCAGACCGAAGTGATCTTCTCGGATTGTGTTGCACCAGCATGTCTTTGATGTAGGATGGGCCTTCGTCGTGGATTGCCTTGTAGGTCAGTGTGAGCAATTTGAAGTGCACACAATACCTCACAGACAGCCAATGTAGTGCGCAAAGGACTGGCGTGATCTGAGATCGTCTAGGGACACGCGCGGGAAACAATGCGCGCGACTGTTTTCTGCACTCGTTGTAACTTGGCCAGCTGCCTTACGGGGAGGCCATGCAGTAATCCATTCGAGTAGTCCAGTTTTGATGTGACTAGGGCGTGGGTGGCTATCTAGCTGGACCGTACTCACACTCAGATATTTTCGGATCTTCCCGATGCTCCGTATATGGTAATAACTTAATAGTAATAATAAAAACTTTATTTAAACACTAAAATCCAAAGTAGAACTCTTGTAGTGTTGACAATAGTCGTTAGAAATTATAAGAAATAAATATAATAATAATACAATAAAACGCATAAATACGTATAGCTAAGGCTTTGTTATACAAAACTGAACTAGAGAAACTAAATCAAAGATGACATTGATGTAAATTATATTACGTATCATCAGTAATAACAACAAGTATATATATATATATTATATATACATATATATTTGAAATAATAAAATAAATATGGGTTATGACGATGGTAGTAAGTTGACCGACACATCATGTTCACATGTGCCTGCAGTCCATAGTTTGAATCAATAATTGCACAAATATTCCTCGCTTTCAATATTGCCGGGATAATGCTCTCCCCAATGGATCGAGATGTCGATCTGTCACGGCTGTTTTGGCGAGCTGCCTGTTAGTTCCAACCACAACAAACTTCGTTTTGTTATCATTCAGTTTTAGGAAGTTGCAAGCCAACCAGATCATGACCTCGGCGATGCACCTCTCCATAGCGTCAAGCGCTGACTGGGACGATGTGGGGTTAAAGATGAGCAGCAGTTGGCTGTCATCTGCATACAGGTTAAACTCAATGTTGTGTCGGCGCAAGATATCCCCCAGCAGTAGGGTGTTGACACAACACAGTATAGGTCCCAGCACAGAGCCCTGGGGTGCCCCAAGCCCAAACGCTGACAGTTGGATGATGCCCCCTGGATGAGGACTGACTGCTTTCTGTTGGTTAGGTACGACCTGAACCACGAGAGGGCTGTCTCACAGATGCCCAATCTAGTATGCAATCTGGAGAGGAGCACTGAATGGTCCACCATGTCGAACGCTGCGGATATGTCGAGTTGCACTAGGAGAGCACATCTCTTGCTGTACATGGCGCGGGGCACATCGTCACTGATCCGGAGAAGCAGGGCGTTTTTTTTCACGTACAAAGTGGCAGTGCCTCCAGCCCTTTCGTTTGCCTCCCCCCATGCAGTCAGACCAACTTTACCCCCAGTGTGCCCCCATTCTCCCAAACCAGCCCCTTGGTGGGCTTCCTTTTTATTCGTTTTAGTGTGTTTGATTTAATTTGCATTGGAATAAAAAAACCTCTAGGTAGCAGTTGTCATGCATTCGCCAGAGAAGAACGGTGTCCTGGACTACTTGAAGCGATGAACAAAGCTATGGATCTGACTGGAGGTAAAGACACGACGCTGGTTTGGCAACATTCTGGTGTGCTGCACACCGATCTGACCTAGCCATTGAGCCGGTCGTCAGCATGCTAAAAACGAGTACCTGAGTTGGGAATCTGGAAGTCAAATCTATTGGGACTCGTACGATTCTTCCGGACGCCGAGACGGATGGATGAAAACGCAGGCCAGGAATGTCAAACAGGTCCCCCGGCACCACGATGTCAGATTTGCCCAGCACGAGCTGCAGCTGGTGGATGCTGTGCTTAACAAACTACCAGCCTGTACGTATTATGGTGTGGGAACAGATGCAGGCGCCAGAAAGTACCAACGACAGAAAGGAGAAGGCTGAAGCCAAAGGGTTCCTGAGAATCTGGAACCACCAACAAACGTTGATTACCGCACTGATGGGCGACATCCTGGATATATTTGAAACACTCCAGAAGAAGTTGCAAAGGAGTGATTTATTCATCAGCGATCTTCTCACTGTGACTGACGCGGCAATCAAGAAGTTGAACCTAATGAGGGATGGACCATTCCCGGGAAGAAGGGAGGAGAAAGTGAGTTGTCCAACTGATAACACAAAATGGGACCTACAACACAACGAAAGTGTAATCACCAGTTCGTCTGTACAGACCGCCGCGACAGACGAGCAATAAGATTGGAGGTCGTGCAAGCATTGCACGAATACCTGTCTGAACGCATGCACCCGAAGCTGGAGGACGTCATCAAAGACATGAAGGAATTAGTGATGTCACGCAATCTGAGATCATTCGTTGAGCATGGTGTGCGCGTCGTCAGGCACCTTTTCCCAGATGAGGCATCTGATTTTGGGGACGGAGCAGCCGAGCAGTGGGAAAACACGATGAATGTGCCATCCCTGCCTGATGGCTGTGATCTCGGTTGTAAGTTGGCGCAGTCTGACAGACTGCGCCAACTTCTGCCAGTCACAACAGGTTCAGTTCAGAAGGTGTTGGCATATCTGGTTTGTACGATGTGTGTATTACTAATTACTTAGAACAATTAGTCTGATAGTTATACATGTATACAGTCGGCATATTAAGGAATTATAAACAAGGCAAGTAGATGTATTTTAGTACTGACTCATGAATTAGTACTATATAATAAGCGTGTATGATTATAATGGTTGCCAATAAATAAGTAATGATGCAATGTTTGGCATGAAGGATTACATCACACATATGTACTTGTGAGTTCCTTTAAGTAATTAGCTATTAGTAATTATAATTAGCCACGGTCCCCAATTTAACTCTTAATTTACATTATATTTATAATGAGGGGGTGCAGGGGGGTCCTGGATCACAATTCACAGGGAAAATATTTGGGTTTTCACATTTCACACTGAAAAATACCATTTCTTGTTTCACGAAGAGATCGAAATGTATCACGCTTCACACTGTTGCACCTGATCACGAATCACAGGGATAAAAAAGAGCTTTCACGTTTCAAGAGGAAATCATTTTGCTAATCACGGATCACAAAAATACCTTCTCTATAATACTTAAAGAAAACGTTGACATTTTTGATGGACAATTAAATACATGAAAATTACTAAATAAATCTCACAGTTCAAACTATTTATTAAGCGTTGCACAACTTCATCAGATTTTATCTGATTATTGTTTTACAAGTTGACAAGCTTTCGACACACACATTAAGTCGCCCTCCAGGAGGGGGCGTTATCGTTACCGATCGTGCTGCCCTCTTTCGACAACTGAAAAACAATTTATGCCATTTTATATCACTAGGTGTATCGTTTTTAGTTGCAGAGATTTCAATTTCATGTTTGAGGCCTCATTTTTTCTAAAACATACAGAACCTTGCTGGTGAATAATACTTTCTTTACAAACATTTTTTTTACTCTGGTGAGTCGACGTTTCACAATGGTAATAACATTCGTAATGCACTTCAAGATGGTATTTTATTTCGCGGGTTTATATCGGCGATAATATAGTATAGGCATATCTTAGGTCTTAGCCTTAGCCTAGGTTGTGTATTCCAGACAGCCCAATCTTGGGCCAACGCAAGAATTTGTGGTGTTTCTACGCATGCGCTGTGGGTAGCTTAAATTAATAAGTTATTTTAAAGGCAGTTAAACTTAAGGTGGTGGTGGGTGTGATGACTGATGAATGGAAATTGGACGGTTCATATTATTATTTTTATTAATTATGGCTGTTTGAAATGCAATGGCAATGCGGCTTTCTATTTCAATGATTCATATACTATTATTATAGACACAGCCTTCTATAGGCTTGCTGATAGGGATATGGTTGGGGTCAGTTGGAGGGGGCGGCAACAAATTACATAAAAGATTATCAACGGTCATGATGTTGGCACACGGTTATTTGGCATTTGAAATCAAGACTCCACCTCTGTTTTGCATTTGGTGTTACGACTAAGTCTAAATCATAAATCTTTGCCTACTGTCGTTTGATGGCTTACCTCCAGGCTTATTAACAAATGTACATTTCATTCGAATGCCATTTGACTGTTCAAATGTTTCATCAAATGCTGTTTCTACCTGTTATTAAAAATATGGTACAACAGCAGCAAGACATATTTATTATATTTGTGAAAAACGCATGGATATTGCATTTATTTGTGTAAAAACAGAATGGAATATGCATCATGTGTCTGGTTCCCTCACCTAAAGAAAGACAAGACCTCATGGAACAAGTCCAACACGACTAGTACCAGAAACAAAAGGACTACCCTACAGCAGCAGATTGAAAGAATTAAAACTCCCCACACTCCACTACAGAAGACAAAGAGCCGACTCATTTAAACTTTCAAAATTATCAAGGGACCAAATTGACCAGGACTGTAAATGCCACTCTATCCACAAAAGTAGATGTACCTAAAGGTCACAGAGAAAAACTAGTTACACAGAAATCAACAGGAACCAGACACTTTTTCCTCTCCACTAAGATCCTGGAATGCACTATCAGAAGACACTGTCCAAGCACAGACAACCAACCAGCTGAAGTCCCGCCCCCAAAGAGACTGAAGAGACCGTTCAGACCTCTACAACTTCACATACTAACACACGCATGCACACGCACACACACACACACACACACACACACACACACACACACACACACACACACACACACACACACACACACACACACACACACACACACACACACACACACTCACACACACACACAATCGAGCCCGGAGACTAGGCAAACCGGAAAAGACAAGATAAAGAAAAGAAAAAAAACAATAATGCCAACAGCAACAACAATATCAGTAAAATCAACAGACAATGGAATATCACAGTTTGTTTGCACAACTTTGTCGGAATATGTATTATATATTTAGAACAAAGATATCTTACAAATCACATTCCTTATTTTGCTAAACAAAAATGGCATAGAACAATAGTATAGTAGGATAAACTAGTGGGCATTTGTGTCGAATCTGGACCCACCTCGATTTTGCCGTTCTAACTTGAGTTTTGTCCAACATTGATACCTAAGTGAGTTAGATCCATCATTCGTGGCATGTTTACGTTTAAGAATATTGCGTCTTATCGCACTTTTGTGGCACAAGTAGAAGCGCGAGTAGAAACCCGGTTTGTATCAACATACACTGCTATATCATTTTACGTGCGCGATGCGGCAATGTCTGATCGCTGAGGCGCAGCCTAGCGCAAATTGGGTCGTTATGTGGGCTTCTAAAATGTCTGGATTAGACACAAATGCTGACTAGTGATGCAGCATCATTAGGCTGCACGGTTTTCACTCCCACCACCGTCATAAACCAGAAATTTAATATCAGCCACACCAGCATTCTGATTTATTGTGGGCGCATACTACAGTAGTAAAATTGTGCGCAAAAAACATCTTAGTTCAGCTACCATTTTGTTTTTACATGTTCCACATATCTCCCAAACGCAGTTGATGTCATTCACATTGTCCAATGGAGTTAATTCCAAGAGGTAAATCCGAACTGGCTCTGAGCAATGTTAAGATGACTAAAAGATGTTGCCATAAATCTGCGATTTCTCAGGAATATAAGTGGCGTTGTGGTGTCATTTCGCGGCGCTTGCTGACGTTGAATAAAAAAAAATGGGCGCACGAAATAGCTACGAGGCAGCAATTTTGGCATATTTTGGGCGAGACAGCATAGCAAAATGGCAAGTCGGCTGGCCCACCTCACTCATCATATACCAGGGCCCAGGGAAAACACTGCCTTGATGTCAAGCCCTGCTGAGAGCCAGACTGTTGGTATCAAGCCCTGCTCAGAGCCAGACTGAAGCTGAGTGGTTCTTGGTTCTTAAAACTAAGTGTCCTCAAATGCAGATTTTATCTAGCATTATACAGGTGTATGCTTGAAGATATGTGGAATGATGGAATGAACATGTATATGTATGTATATTGAGGTATCATATTTAGGTAAAATATAGTTATAATTGTAGTTATAAAACAAGGTGGGCCCACATTCTACATAATGCCAGTTATTTTTATTTACTATAGCTAGATGAATTTTGCTCATTTTTATAATTACAAGGTACAGTTACTTTACGTCAACAGTGATCTTGGTTATCCATTTCAGGTAGAACAAGAACAGCACAGATGGCCGACACGTCACAGGGTGGCCGGAGTGTCGGCAAGAGTGTCAGTGCCCTCAGTGCGTCAAGTGATGTCAGTGTGTCAAGGAGTGATGTTGGTGACGCACACAGTGTTGCGAGAGAGCAGGAATATGAAACACAGTTCCTTGGCTTCACGCCAAAGTCGTTCAGTGATGGCAGTAAGTACTGCTTTACCCCCCCTACTATCTCCCGTCTATCTCAGTCTCCCCCCCTACTATCTCCCGTCTCTCTCTGTCTCCCACCCTGCTATGTCTCCCAACTGTCTCTTTCTCCCCCCCTGCTATGCCTCCCATCTGTCTCGGTCTCCCTCTACTATGTCTCCCATCTGTCTCCCCCCCTACTATGTCTCCCATCTGTCTCAGTCTCCCCCCTACTATGCCTCCCATCTGTCTCGGTCTCCCTCTACTATGTCTCCCATCTGTCTCCCCCCCTACTATGTCTCCCATCTGTCTCAGTCTCCCCTCTACTATGCCTCCCGTCTGTCTTAGTCTCCCCCCCTACTATGCCTCCCGTCTGTCTCAGTCTCCCCCCTTACTATCTCCCGTCTGTCTCAGTCTCCCTCCTACTATCTCCCATCTGTCTCAGTCTACCCCCTACTATGTCTCCCGTCTGTCTCAGTCTCCCCACTACTATGTCTTCCGTCTGTCTCGGTCTCCCCCCTACTATATCTTCCGTCTGTCTCGGTCTCCCCCCCTACTATGTCTTCCATCTGTCTCAGTCTCCCCCCTATTATGTCTTCCGTCTGTCTCAGTCTCCCCCCTACTATGTCTTCCGTCTGTCTCAGTCCCCCCCCTACTATATCTTCCGTCTGTCTCAGTCTCCCCCCTACTATATCTCCCATCTGTCTCAGTCTCCCCCCTACTATGTCTTCCGTCTGTCTCAGTCCCCCCCTACTATGTCTTCCGTCTGTCTCAGTCTCCCCCCCTACTATTCAGTCTCCCCCTCTACTATCTCTCCCGTCTGTCTCAGCTCAGTCTCCCCCCCTACTAGTCTTCTGTCTGTCTCAGTCTCCCCCTCTACTATCTCTCCTGTCTGTGTCAGTCTCCCCCCCCACTATGTCTTCCGTCTGTCTCAGTCTCCCCCCTTACTATGTCTTCCGTCTGTCTCAGTCTCCCCCCTACTATGTCTCCCGCCTGTCTCAGTCTCCCCCCCCCTACTATGTATCCCGTCTGTCTCAGTCTCCCCCTCTACTATCTCTCCCGTCTGTCTCAGTCTCCTTCTCTTTCACTCCATCCACCTTTCTCCCTCGGCCGCCTTTCTCTCTTCTCTGCTTCAGTCTCCCATTCTCCCTATTCACTCGCTTTCTCCCAATTTTCCTCCTCTATATTTACCTAGTTAAACAATTTATGTGCTTCCATTTGTCTTTCGATATTCAAATAAATAATCCAGAAACTGACAAGTTTCCTGGCGAGCAGTTCAGCTTGTGCGTACAGTGAGCAGACAGTGTATATTAACCCATTTCATTCGGGATACGCCTACGGGCGTAGTTAACCTTTTCATTCGGGATACGCCTGCAGGCGTAGTCAACGCACGTGACGGCCTTATCGGGTATTTATAGAAACTGTGCATCGTAGCAAGCTTTTACCATTTTTCCCATGATGCAGTATGACCACACTACCGGTTTGGAAGCCATTTGCAAATTTTCAACCGCGTGTTTATCTGCAAGTTTGGAGTGAAGTTCGAGTTCGATATTTTTGAGATTTTTGGCATTTAAAAATGGCGGATGATGGTACAGTTAGTGATGGAAGCGATATCGACGTGGAAGACAGTGAAATCGGCAGTAGTACGAGCAGTATTTCGACTGAAAACGACGCAGACGAATCTGTTGTGTCCAGTGCCAACAGCCAGTGCACTTGGAGTGTGTCTGTACGCACTTCCACAGGCTGTTCAACTTGTGACTTGGCAGTCAGTGACGTGAACAATATGAACTGTGACATCGCCGATGTCATGAACAGTGTCATGGACATTATTGCCTTAGTTCGGTGAAGGGTTATTGTTTCATTAAATTTTATTATGCACATTATATCTTGTGTTGTAATTCGTTTTCATTGGAAACTGCAATGCCAAGGCAATGGCAATGGCAATGCCAATTGTGAATTACTGTAAGGAAATTACTCATTTTGTGTACGTGACGACTTCCATTCTAAAAACTATAACTTTGGACTGACATATGACATTTACATCAAATTTTTACCACTGTTTGAAGAAATGAAGTTGGGAGGTTTCTCTCACTGGATATATGATATGTCTAAGTGGCTATGTATAGGTAAAACTAGCCCAAAGTCTGTGTACACATTTTTTTTAAATTGTTTTTCTTTCATTCTTCTTCTTCTCCGTGAGATAACTTCCTCCATGTTCACTCTACAGAAACAGTTTCAACACCATCATGTAGGCAATTCTCTTCTGATTCCAGAAATGTATGGGTTTATACACTTTTCTTCAACAGTTGCCTGAAAAAAAATTATAATTGAAGCGTTGGTGAATCCCTGTCAGGAAAGATATCTTTTCACATACTCGACAACATTCATTCAGAAATGTGTAACTTCCAACTGAAACAAGATATTTACATGAAATTGTTACCACTGTTTGAAGAAATGAATTTGGCAGATTTCTCTCATTGGATGTATGACCATCCTGAGTGGTTGTATACAGGTAAAACAAGTCCAAAGTCGATGTACAATCTGTTTTTATTATTATTGCTTTTCAGTCTTCTTCTTCACCTTGAGATAACTTCTTCTATGCTCACTCTATACAAACAATTTTAACACCATCATGTAGGCAATTCTCTTCTGATTCCAGAAATGTAAGGGTTTATACACTTTTCTTCAACCAAAACCTGGCCAAAAATGAGTAAGTGACCCACCCGTTGAAATAATTTATCACAACTGTAAATTGGTAATTTTGTCCAGATCTGAGCAATGTGGCCAGCTAACTAGCTGTCAGAATGAAATGGGTTAAATGAACCAGCCATATATCGCCTGTTTCAACTTTCAGTGTACAATGCTGTTCTTGAGTACACTTGGGGCTGCTTCCGGGCATCGCAACAGTTCATGAAGTCAGAGGTAGGTGGCGCCCTGTCATGGGCAGTTTGACAGGAAATACTGCATGTGTGGAGAAAGCATTCTTTAAGAATGAGATTATGTAGCGTTTGCAGCGAGCGGTCGGCAGGGAAGCATGCGGGCACACGTTCACTCACTCAGTCGTACTAATGACAAGTCAGGTTATATGTTTTCACAGTTTATTATACAACCTGTATGCGAAAAACCCTACCAATACAATATCTAATACACAAAATATAGCTACATCTACTAAATACTACCCAATTATAAATGTCAGAACGATGGGTTCAGACGGCGGCGGCTTATACAGCAACCGAATTGTACCCGATATATTCTAAATGTCAGAACGATAGGTTTAGACGGCGGCGGCTTATACAGCAACCGAACTATTCTCGATATATTCTAAATATAAGAACGATAGGTTCAGATGGTGGCGGCTTATACAGCAACCAAACTATAAATGTCAGAACGATAGGTTCAGACAGCAGCGGCTTATACAGCAACCAAACTATAAATGTCAGAACGATAGGTTCAGGCGGCAGCGGCTTATACAGCAACCAAACTATAAATGTCAGAACGATAGGTTCAGGCGGCAGCGGCTTATACAGCAACCAAACTATAAATGTCAGAACGATAGGTTCAGACAGCAGCGGCTTATACAGCGACCAAACTATAAATGTCAGAATGATAGGTTCAGACAGCAGCGGCTTATACAGCAACCAAACTATAAATGTCAGAATGATAGGTTCAGGCGGCAGCGGCTTATACAGCAACCAAACTATAAATGTCAGAACGATAGGTTCAGACAGCAGCGGCTTATACAGCAACCAAACTATAAATGTCAGAACGATAAGTTCAGACAGCAGCGGCTTATACAGCAACCAAACTATAAATGTCAGAATGATAGGTTCAGACAGCAACGGCTTATACAGCAACCAAACTATAAATGTCAGAATGATAGGTTCAGACAGCAGTGGCTTATACAGCAACCAAACTATAAATGTCAGAATGATAGGTTCAGGCGGCAGCGGCTTATACAGCAACCAAACTATAAATGTCAGAATGATAGGTTCAGACAGCAGCGGCTTATACAGCAACCAAATTGTACCCGATATATTCTAAATGTCAGAATGGTAGGTTCAGGCGGTGGCAGCTTATACAACAACCGAATTGTACCCGATGTAATAGTATTCTAAATGTCAAAACAATAGGTTCAGGTGGCGGCGGCTTATATAGCAACCGAATTGTACCCGATATATTCTAAATGTCAGAACGATAGGTTCAGACGGTGGCGGCTTATACAGCAACCGAATTGTAAATGTCAGAACGATAAGTTCAGATGACAGCGATGTATACAGCAACTGAGTCACTCACCGAGTCTGGTTTTCATGGGTGAACTGCGATAGTCTTTTAGTACTTTTCGCAGGGCGCTCGGTGACAATGCTTCATGAGAAAGGTTCCTCCGGCATTGTGCCCCAGTAGTCTACACCAGCTACATCACTGGCCTGTGTTACAGCTCCGGCATGCATCTTCGGGCCTGTTCTAACAAACAGGTCTCTAGAAATCTTGGCAGGATGTCAGTGAACATACAGTAATCTTCTGAACAAAGGCCCTCCGTATAGGCCTCCCCAAAACCAGACGGCCTCAAATGTAAACAAACCTCCCATCCCAACTGTAGCCATTTGCATATAAATTGGTTTTTCGGAGCACAACTTTTAGTAATTAAGAATATTTATACTGTGTGTGTTATCGTTCTAAATTATATATATTTTAATTATTTTATTAAAAAAGTGCACACACACATGCATGATTTAGATTTGTTTAAATAACCAAACATTTTTGATTGCAGTTTGTGTGTTGGGTCTATGATAAGTAAATTCTTTATGAAATAATTAATAGTCATGTAGTAATAAAAATGTTTGTATGTTTCATATTCCTTTGTCAGTTGTGGCATTAGTCAGATGTATTACTTTCTTGTGTACCTGGCAGTTAGTTGATGAAATGTTGAGGTGTGTTTCTAGTTCCCAGACATCGTCACAGACAGGGAGCTACAGCAGGCTTCAGAAGTGATTCTTCCTCGACTCAGCAATACAATTGCAAAGGCCTTCGACAAACTTGAGGTACAGAGTTACCCTATTTTAGGGTGAACCGTCTTTTAAACTTAGAGGAATCGTTTCCCATTAACATGGGCTTTAACCACTAACATGGGCTTTAATGTAACTGAATGGAGGTATTTCTAGTTCTAGTTGTTTCCAGCACTCGGCTACGTTCTATTAACTGATTAGTCTGTATTATTGTGATTACAATGTAATGGTCTTATGAGGTCTCATTCAACTAGTCAGCCTTTTTCAGAACATTATCGCCAAGCCGATCTTTCTATGCTGGCACTGAGTCACTGCCAGGGTGCTTGTTGTCCTCAGTGGTTCTTTTACGTCCCAAATTGAGACGGGACCGACATTAACGTGATCTCCGAGTCACAAATTTAAATCACATCTTACATTGATGACTGTACACTGAGAACTGTCTAATCAATACCCTTGTGTCTTGTCTACCCCTTGCCTGTCATTGATGACTGGACACTGAGAACAGTCCAATCAATACCCTTGTGTCTAGCCTACCCCTTGCCTGTCGTTGATGACTGGACACTGCGAACAGTCTAATCAATAACCTTGTGTCTAGCCTACCTGTTTCCTGTCGTTGACATTGTTTATAAGCTTTAGTCGAACACTGTGATCAGCGTTTGTTGCCTCTAACACCATATTATCGCCCGTCATCAACTTTCACCACTTGCCAAACAAAGTGCAATCCGTTCGTATCTATACAAAATAATATCCACCCATACATGTACACTATATGCACGCTTTTAAATTCATGTATGTTTACTAAATATTAAATTGGAGTACATTATAAACGAAAAATAAACATTTTAAAAAGCATGTTGATCAATCATGCCTCCGTCACCAAGGCTCACAAGTAGTACATTCATTACAAATGCCCCCGTCACCTTGGGTCATACAAAGACAATGCTATGTTCTAGTTTTATATGTAATAGTCTTACTGCATAATATAATTTAATTGAGCTAATTTAATTGGGTGATTTTCCCACAACTTATAATCTAATTTCCTCTCAAAAGACTGCACCGATGCAATCCCAACCACAGTCTCGGTGGGGCTATTCCATACAACTGTTCATCGGTGTCACTCAGTGTCACAAACTGCTGCATCGTATTTCTCAGTTAGAATCTCCCTATCCCTGGAGCAGTAGGCTGTAGTAGCATGACCAGTCCACGAAAAATGGGGCACATCTACCGAGAATGTATCTAGTTTTGTAACATGACAAATTTTTTTTAAACTTGAACATTTCTGAGCAATTTAATATTGATGGTTATATATTTTATACCCAGAAATATGTCGTGTAGGCAGTCCTGAATAGAACTCTAAACAAGTTAAATGATAACATGATTACATACCTAATATTAAAGAAATGTACTGTTCACAATTACCAGGTTATTTAAGCAATTTTACTACATCTTACTGTATCATGCAAATTAATTAATACAATTTTAATCAACTGATTTGGGGCACATCAAATTTTGTAAAGGCACATAGTTCTATCTCTGATGTGCCCGAAGGACACAGGCATGTCTTTTTTAGATTGATCCCTGTATGAATATATATATATATATATAATAATAGTTAATTAAATACAGAGGATAACACATGACAGCACACAGAAGTCCACTTGTTTCCAATATTCAAGTTGTCAAAGGCTTAACGCCATGCACCGCGTCTGTGTAGACTTATCTCTTCACAAACATCTTCCACATCCCGGAGCAAGTTCTGCTGCCAGAGGACCGACCTCACGCCAAGTACTCGTACACACAGGAGGAGGAGGAAGCGCTCGACCGTGACATCAAAGAGTTGCAAGACAAGATGGTCACGGTTCGTTGAACATTCAAAACCTGGGTCTTATCTATTTCAGTTGCTAGATTAGATGAGTCTGTCCTGTAAACACATACAGGCAGTATGTTACCGTATGCATGTGCCGTATAACCATAAACAAATAATTCAGATTACACAGAAATAAATTATTTTCACTTCAGAGAAACTACATTAAATCATACAATAAACATGCTATGGTAGAAACTAATGGTGTGATATCAAGTAAGTAAATAAGTTGGAGGTTTTTAAAATCATAATGAGTTGGCTAGTAACAAATATGGATGTTATATGGTAGAATTTCTCCATGTGCTTATGCAAAATAGAACATACACTTAATGGTAAGAGAGGTAACTATTTCACATCAATATACATGTGTATGAATGTTGTTCAGTCTAATCATTTGTGCACCTAGGCCAAGTACTTTAATGCGTGTTTGAAACAAGAGCTGCGTGATTTGGAAGTAGTGGAGAATGAGTACAAACAGTTTGCTGAACTACTCGCCTCATTTCACAAGACCTGCACTGAAGCCGGGGGTGAGTCACTTTATTTGATGTCATGTATTTTAGCCTTGTGTCAGCATTTAATTAATTCATAGGTAAAATAAAATATGTTCTAATTGAATCCACAGTGACTAAAAATAATAAATCCATGGTGTCTGACAGGCATCATAATATCACCCCTGCTGACTAATATAAGTTCTGAATAGGCCATGGTAATAATAAGGTCACAAAGTTATGCCTATCACTGTATATAAAATATAAATTATTTTAGGAAAGATGTCAGAGAAAACAGTAATTTGCATTAATTAACAAACTTTAATAACTATCAACAATTTTAAAATCAATACAGACACCACATAAAATTATACAATACATTGAAATCAATATCTTACCAAGCTAAGTATGTACCCTGCTACAACTGTGACTGCAGAATACTTCTCAATGTGTATTACATGCGTGAAATGTAAACATTTACCAGGTGTCATTTACAATAATAATAGAGATAATAGCGAGGCCAAACAGATATCCAAGATATGCATTTACCGACAAGATGTATACAGAAAAATAACATCGGTAATGAATGAATTTAAGTATATATTATATGTACCATATCGTTCTGTTAAGCATACAGTATAGTGGCCTCTGGTGATTAATATTGAATTAACTAATTGAAAGTACCAAATAGAATATCCACCAGGGTTACATAGTCATCATAACTTACCAGTTATTAATTATGTCCACAAGATTGGCAGTTTGCGAGTGAACGAATAGTTTGGTGTAGGACTTAGGATATTTAACTGCTTCGCGGTCGTCCCACAGAAATCAATGCCAGTTGCTGGATGATGTACGTAATTTTGAACAATCATAGACACACAATAACAATATTACAAGTAATCATTATTGAATGTCTAGTGTAACCTATGAAACCCTTAGACAGTACAACAAACAAAACATACAAGGAAATGTATGTATGCACACTCAAATGCTAGAATGATTCTAATTAGATTATAACTAACTGTATTGTCTGTTGCCAGTGCCCGACATGAGAGAAACTATGTTGTTTCTGCGTAACAAGACAGACAACTTACGGCGAGCCATGGAAAGTCTTGACCCACTTGGCTTGTCTCAGACAAAGGTAAGCATATGAGATGTTGGCAGGAGAATAGGTTGCTTGAGCCAGCTGCAAGAGCTGATTATCTGGGGTCACCTAATTTGTCTGCATGACTATATACTTTGTAATTTGTTTGCTGCATGTTTCCTTTGAAACCAGAAATGTGGCCTTTAGCAGGTACATATACCACGTCAGTTCAATTGGTTTTACTTTTCAGTTATTTTACACCAAAATGGAACCTATCTACCTAGATGTATACATAATGGGCAATAACTATGAAGGGTGTTTTAGGAACAATGTTCAGAGATGTCTTGCAGACTAAATAAATATGATGAAACACCAGTGAAGCAAACGAAAAACATTCTGAATGATATTGAATTATCTACAAAATAAAATTATAAGAAAAAAACATGTATTATAGATTTGTTTATTTCGTAGTTTGATATTTCCCTAGGTTGTTTTGACTTAACCCGTTTCACTCCCTGATGGAGCATAGGCTGTCAACAACTCTTTTCCACCAGACACAGTTTTGGGCAATCATTTCCAGTTCTTTCCAATTCCATCCTGCTTTTATCACGTCTGCTTCTACCACATTGCGCCAGGTGGTTCTTGGCCTTCCCCTTTTCCTTCTCCCCTGCAGGTTCCATGTCAGTGCCTGTCTTGTGATGTGAGTTGCAGGTTTCCTGAGCGTGTGGCCTATCCAGGTCCATTTCCTCCTTGTGATTTGGTGTTCGATTGCTTCTTGATTGGTTCTTTCCCATAGTGCTTTGTTACTGATTGTTTCTGGCCACCATATCATTAGAATCCTCCTTAAACATTTGTTTATGAAACTCTGGAGTTTGTGTAGCACGGATTTTGTAGTATGCCATGTCTCTGATCCATACATTAGTACAGCCTGAACATTTGAATTAAGAATGCATCATTTTGTTGATATTGAGATTTCTCTGGACTTCCATATCATGTTTAGTACAATGTAAGCTGCCCTTGCTTTTCCTATCCTAGTTCTTACATCACTAACTGTTCCTCCATTTGTGGTCACTACGTTTCCTAGATACGTAAATCACTTTACTTCATCTAGGTCAATTTGGTTCTCTGTGACATAGTTCGGTGTCCATGTTTGCCCATCACCTGTTTGTATGCTATATTGTCATGTTGTTATGTTAACATTAAATCTGACATGTGGCGAATAAACATGGGAAACATTTTGCATAGACCAAAGTATTTTATACAAATGTCTAGCATGTGCATACTCTTGTTATTGTTTCAGAGTAAATTAAGTGGTGTTGCTTTGTTCTTCAAAAATATGCTGTAGCAAGAGATAATCAGTTGATTTTTAGTCCTTTGTGCTGAAGGTCCAATGGACTTATGCCATCACTCTGCGTCCGCCGTTAGCTGCCATATCTCAGAAACCATTCAGCAACTTTTTCTGTAATTTTGCACAGAAGTATGCATAGGAGGGCCCAAAACTGGTAAATTTTCACATTGTGCATATTTTTTCAAAAACTCTTCAGTAACTTTTTCTCTGATTTTGCATAGACATTTCATATGGTAGTGCCACTATACACAAGAAATCTGTATTTTATTGAATAATTCTAAGGGCAGTAATTGCTACTTTTTAAAAGTCAAAACGCATTCTGTGTATATGTACCTTGTGAACAAATAAAGTTTGATCATAGTTCATCTCTTTCTTCTTTCCATTCTGGGGGAAGGTGGTAGGGGCAAAATGAGAACAGAAAATGTGTGCATATTTCCTTAAGCAACCTTTAACTGTGTGCTACATGCAAGATTGCAGCTCACCAACTCTCCTGCAAGGTTTCTACAACCACTCGAAATTGGCCAAAATGGCAGAGTATAGGGATAAAATTCTATAGTATTTTTAATAACACATTAACTAATATATACAATCTTCACGAAACGGTCTACACTAATATTTTATTTCCAAGTGTATCTTCACTGGCATGCATATAGTCTCCACTAAACATGTCAACATTTTACTTCCATCATAACCCTTAATGATCTGTAACTATGCTTCACCAAAAAACATTTTATTAATAAATTACAAACCCACATATAGTCCAAAGGACTTCAGGGCCTCTTGGCCCACTGTTTTCCAGATCTGTTTAATATGGCAGTGAGTGTAACATTATATAGAAAATTCAAAATCATTAAATCATGAAGACACAAGTCTTGCTTGACACCTGTGTAAACAAGAAACATGTATATACCTATTGTTGTAAGTGTTTTGATCAACACATTACGCAACAAAGCTGTTTCACATTGTAACATTATACATACTATTATATTTAAGTAACTTCACAAAGTTTTCACATAAATATTATTACAAAAGTGGAGTTAATCAGAGGTAGAACTACCCACTAGTCCGTACACTAGTAAAGATTTTGGCGGACTAGTAAACATGCCTACCAACTAGTTCGGCTGTCTAGTAAATATCAGCAACCATCCATACCATTGACAAACTAATTCTTTATGTAATGAGGCGACAGTGAAATGGTACTTTTGATTGGCTGTTGTGTAACATCGAATTCTGAAACGACAGTTGTTTGGTTTACCGTTTAGTGTATCTGGTAGAGAGGTACGGCTAATGAGTGCAATTGGTGGCCATTTTCAAATGCACAGTTTTCGAATACGGTTTACCAGTACATCTACATTGCTTTATTAGTCTAAGCTTATGCACGATGTATCGTTATTTGACTGGGGTTGCGAAACCAGCTGGGACAGTGTGAATGGGACACGCAGTACGACAAACAGAAACGGCAACGTGGCTACTTGAAGGTTTGGGAGTGCGACAGGTGGCTGTTCTACGATGAGGACAGGGGTTTTATGTTCTGTACAATGTGCAGGACACAACGTGACTAGTGTTCATGGCAAGAATGCGTTCTTGACGGGCATGGACTACTTTCAACCAGACTCCCTATTCGCAGTCGAGTTGTGGGGTGCTGGTGGAGTATGGAGGCCAGACACTCACTCACTTGGGCCCATGCCGGACTGACAGTAGCGCCTCCAATGCTGAGTGACACTGATTGACTAGCAGGCAGTGTTAGCACCAGGCCTGGATGACAATGTTTATTATGGTTGAAATAAAATTGTTTGCAATTTAAATTTGTGTTATGTTTTAATATTTTCAGGATTAGTAAACCTTTTGGGCGGACTAGTAAACTTTTGTCTTTATTAGTCCTGCTGTCCAGTAAAATAAATGCTGAAATTCAACGCCTGTTAATAGCCCTCCCCTCTTTGTTTACAGAGATCTGCTGCTGAAAAAGAATCGGGAAAAGCCTCGAAAGTGTTGAAGCTGTCCTGATCACATCAATCGGCAACCACAAGAGTTTGCATGGATGTGTATATTGTACATATATGAGAACTGACTGTTAATCTGGGTCTGCATGTTGAGAGTGCATTTATCTTGGCCAATACAAGTTTTTCAGGGTGATTCCATGGTAGTTGTGAATTTTAATTTGCACAACAAATTGACACATAAAAAAATTATTTGTGCATAAAATAGAGAAACAACAATCATTGTGGATGGAACGATCATTTGTTGGCAATATCTTCCTTTAAAAATTATTGCTGAAAAACTTAGGGAATACATTCATAATACGGAAAAGACAAGAATATCAAAACAGTTTTTATGCAGCTTTAGATGATATATATTTTTAATGTTTCATAATCATTCAATTATCGCTTGTCTCGTCTGCAACATTTCAGCAACAATTTCTTGTATTCTCTTCCTTAGTGTATTGCTGGTTCAAACTATACCAAAAAGATAGAAATTAAGATATTGGAAATTTATAATTGTCTTAACAATGATTATTTATTTAATTTTTTGTGCAACTGGCTACATACCACTAAAATACTTTAGATAACCATGTATTCTTGATTCACCACATGGTAGTATTAATACACCTATATAGAAAGCTTTTAATTTAAAGACGTAAACAGAAGTAAGCTTTCTAGAAACCACAGAACTCAGTGACTCTCTCTAGCTAGTGTCAACTCCTTCAGCTACAGCAGTTGGCAGCAGTCCCACTACAGCAGTTGGCAGCAGTCCCGCTGCAGCAATTGGCAGCAGTCCCGCTACAGCAGTTGGCTGCATTCCTGCTTCAGCAGTTGGCAGCAGTCCCACTACAGCAGTTGGCAGCAGTTTCACTACAGCAGTTGGCAGCAGTATCGCTGCAGCAATTGGCAGCAGTCCCGCTACAGCAGTTGGCTGCATTTCTGCTTCAGCAGTTGGTAGCAGTCCCACTACAGCAGTTGGCAGTAGTTTCACTACAGCAGTTGGCAGCAGTTTCACTACAGCAGTTGGCAGCACTTTCATTACAGCAATTGGCAGCAGTCCCGCTACAGCAGTTGGCTGCATTCCTACTTCAGCAGTTGGCAGCAGTCCCACTACAGCAGTTGGCAGCAGTTTCACTGCAGCAATTGCCAGCAGTCCCACTACAGCAGTTGGCTGCATTCCTGCTTTAGCAATTGCCAGCAGTCCCACTACAGCAGTTGGCAGCAGTTTCACTACAGCAGTTGGCAGCAGTTTCACTACAGCAGTTGGCAGCAGTACCGCTGCAGCAATTGACAGCAGTCCCTCTACAGCAGTTGGCTGCATTCCTTCTTCAGCAGTTGGTAGCAGTCCCACTACAGCAGTTGGCAGTAGTTTCACTACAGCAGTTGGCAGCAGTTTCACTACAGCAGTTGGCAGCACTTTCACTACAGCAGTTGGCAGCAGTCCCGTTACAGCAGTTGGCAGCAGTTTCACTACAGCAGTTGGCAGCAGTTTCACTACAGCAGTTGGCAGCAGTTTCACTACAGCAGTTGGCAGCAGTCCCGTTACAGCAGCTGGCAGCAGTACCACTACAGCAGTTGGCTGCAGTTTCACTACAGCAGTCCTGCTACAGCACTTGGCAGCAGTTTCACTGCAGCAGTTAGTAGAAGTCCCGCTACAGCAGTTGGCAGCAGTCCCGCTACAGACGTTGACTTCAGTCCCGCTACAGCAGTTGGCAGCAGATGCACTACTGCAGTACACAGCAGGAGGAAGCTGCAGTTCCGCCGCCACAGCAGCTGGAACCAGCAGCACCACCACAGCAGTCAGCAGCAGCAACACCGCCACCACAGCAGTCAGCAGCAGCAGTTCCGCCGCAACAGCAGTTGCCAACACTGCAGCAACAGTCGGCAGGAATGCCACAGCAGTCGGCAACAGTGCCAGTACAGCAGTGGACAGAAGACATATAGCAGTGGGTGAAGTTGTGACAGCAGTTGGCGCAAACAATTCCACTACAGCAGTTGGCAGCTGAGGTACAGCACTGTGTTGGAATGCTCAAGCAGTTGTTAACACCAGCGACAAAGCTGCTGACAACAGCAGTGGGCAGCTTCTCTGCAGCAGTTGCCAATAGTGACGCAACAGAAGTTGGCAGATAACGCACTACAACAGTTGGCAGCAACATCTAGCATGTTTTTTGGTGAAAGTAGACACAGAATGCTGTAAAAGGTTTTATTCCAAAAATCATATCTATATACATGTGTATCATGACGTGGGTGGACCAACTTGTAAGTATGCTACTGGAAGCTTGTAAGAGGTGCTCATGTTTTTACAGCAGTGTCATTGCATAGCTTTCTGAAAGTCTCCTCCTACCTAGTTGTCAGTGCCAACACAAGTTTATTCTCTTGTTCTGACCTGAATATTAATACTTTGCTCACTGTCACTTGTTCTTGAGACTTGACATGTTATTATTATATACTTTGATGTTGTCAAGTTTGTGTTGCCAAGTGTAAATCTGCTTTTAGTTGTTTTGTGTCTTTTCTTTTAATGTTCCAGTGTCGTGACTACATCAACCATCCATTTTCATAACTGGCTACTCATGCGGTTGTCTGCATCATATATATGTATAGAGACCCTATAAATATATACCAGTATTATGGCAGCAACGTCTAACAAGTCTGTTAAAGTTAAACAGCATCATAAACAAATGCACCGCTAAACAAATATCCCAATTAATTTACGCCTTCTAGAGCAGATCTAGTCTTTCTTACTCTCTCCCGGCTGCGTGACTTCGTTTGTAGCGAGGAGAGTGCTGCCACCTCACGGCGCCTGGGGTGGCGAATGTAATCGTTATTTCTAGAGCAGATTTCGACGCGCGCATGCACGGGCAGTTAGTAATATTTTCATGGTATATACATGGATAGAGTAATTGTATCAAGTAAATGCAACGCTACTGAATCATGTATTGCGTGTTTTTGTTCGTCTTGATGGGGAAATTGAGAAGAGACGTATTTCAGAGCAGATATCGACGCGCGCATGCACGGGCAGTTAGTAATATTTTTCACTTTATATACGTGGATAGAGTGATTGTTTCAAGTAAATGCGACGCTACTGAATCATATCCTGCAGCTCTAGAAATAAGGGCGTAGGCTATTTTTAGAGTTAGAAATAAGGGCGTAGGCTATTTCTAGAGCAGATCAAGACATACATGCACGGGCACATAGTAGGCATGAGTTAATTTCATTTGTTAATTTAATTTTTTGTTCAATTAATTATGTTAATTTAAATGAATTAGCTTTCTAGAAAATAACAATTTAATTAATTAACTTTACTGGAAGAGGATAATTTAATTTACAAAATCACAATTACCTTTTTTATATGATATTAATTACCATTATTTTAAGCACTCCGGAGGTGATTGCCACTGGCTTGTTCCCTGAAGTGAGAATTAGCTTTGATGATCATAGTGCACATTAGACACAAACGTGACAACCACTGTGCCAGTGGCACAAGTTCACCCAAGTGGGGTATCAAAGGAACCTTCAGTTTCGGTTCAGGGGGTTGTTTGAACGAATCACCTATTTGGACAGTGTCAATGATCAGTGTAAATCGATGAATAAGCTGAACTGTGGCTGTGCTTGGCCAGGTGCTATACTCGCATTTTGTAACAGTATTGACTTCTTTTGTGGCTTTTTATCACATATTGAAGGGGTTGCAATACAAACATGAAAAGTGAATGAAATCCTGCAATACAATATTAAATTTTATTTCTCATTAAATGCATAAACAGTTAGTTATCAACTAATATCTGATTTAAAGTTAATATCCAATGTAATTGAAGTTAATTGAAATTAATTTTTAATTGAATGAAATGTTAATTGAATTGAAAAAATTGGGAGGTTAATTTAATTAACCTAATAAATGTTAGATGGTAATTTAATTTAATTTAAAATTTATTGGAAATTTTGTTGAGTTAATTGCAACTTAAATAACTAACTTGCCAAGATAATTGCCCTATGCCTGGCACTTAGTAATGTTTTCATGGAATATAGACGTATGTGGACAGGCTAATTGTTTCAAGTAAATGCAACACTGCTGAATAATTTTGTGCATGTTATTTCCGTCTTGATGGGGAAATTTAGAAGATTTAGTCCAAGAGGTCCTCTAGAAATATCGCTCTGTCTTTATTTCTAGATGGGTAGGCGGAAACAAATTTACAGGAAAAATTCATGGAAATTAAGTCACAGTTTTGGTAGGAAAATAAGTCACATGAAATACAGTCACAACATAATTTTATTTGAGGAGACGAGGACTATACATTAAATGGTGCATTAAATACAGTTTTGCGATTATTAACTGATAACAAAACAAAATAAAGTTTGATGATGAATGATATTCCAGAAGAAACTCTGACTTCATCTTGTACATATTTTTTTATATCAGCACAAGTGAGATTTATCAGTGGCATTTTATCAAACTCGTGCACTGATTTTTTTTTATTTTGGTTAATTTTGATTATTAAAACAATTATTAAACTAAATTTGTTTACTATTTCCACTAATAATGTACATACTCTAAATTTAAATGTGAGCACAAGTGATATTTATGTGATGTTTTATCAAACGTATAATTTTTTATATGCACTGAAGTTGTTATAAAAGTAAATTTTTTATTTAAAAAAATCACTCAACTATATTTAATATTTCCACTTATACTTTAAATACAAAGAACTCGTGATTAGAAGTTGTGTTGTGATTTTTTCCTGTTACTTAATTTCCTGTGATTTTTTCCGTGACTTTTTTTCTGTGACTTTTTTTCCTACATTCTCCAGATGGGTGGTAAACTTAAGCATAAATAAAGGATACACTAGATACACCACCACCACTGTAAGGAAAATTAGAAAATAAAAAATGTGTTTATTAAAATAATACAAAAGTTCCCTCAGTCAATCTTGGTCTCACTTCACAACAAAAATTAACAACGGTATCTAATTAAAAAAATTTTTTAGTTCCAAATTCAATTTAACCATACATAGTAAAACAAAAAATATAATGGTAACAATAATTATTTGCACTATCGGTGATTTTGAGATCTTTATTTACAGAGATTGTATATCATATATCTCGTAATGGAGCGATTTGTATATGGTACCATTAGGAACATGTATCTATACACACATAAATACATGGAAGAGTCAAAATCGAGACAATTCATAACATAATTACGTTGTTTTCTTTATTTTGCTACATTTCTTTTCATCCAAAGTAAACAAATAAATAGCCAAATTAGACACGAATTGCTTAATTTCTCTGTTCACACAGAGTGGTGAGGATGTAATATAATTATATAAAGAAAGAAAAACAACAGAAAAATCTGTGCATCTCGCAGGCATCGGTCATTTAAAAAATGTTTTCTAACAATTTACAGTTATTTTAAAGTAATTACAGTAAACCTCGCCTAAGTCGGATTCAATTGGACCGAGTGATTTAATCCGAGTTATGCAAAAAAAATCTTACTTAACCGAAGATGATATATATCCCAGCACTAACACCAAAGGCCGCCTTCTAAAAGCCTTTAGATACACGTGAACTTGAAAGGTGATTGGATACTACAGTAATTATACATTACATGTCCACAAGCAACATACATTACGTACTAATAGAACAGTTCTGTGCTTGATTTTGGCACGAATCTCTATCATTATAGAATTAATAATTATTATTGATTGTGTCAGTCATTTTGCTCTACGTAAGTCTTTGCTGTGGCTGTCTCATGGGAATGGCCTCGGACTTGTCGGTCAACTCTTTGATCTCACTGTTGTTGAGCGTTGAGTGTCACCGAGTTTTTATATCACTTTGATGCATCATTGCTCAGTAAATCATCCATCGTACATACAGCATCTCCATACACCTTGCGGAGTTTGTTCCATACGTCGCCATCATCTTGACATTGAACACCTTCAATGAATAATGCTTTTTGTAGCAGTTTAGGATTGTTTCCGGTTTCACTTTGTTCCACACTAACTTCAGAGCAATGACGGGTCCAAAATAGTCATTTCTTGAGAAAATGGTGCGACTCCATCTGATGCCTCTTGTCTCCTGGTGGCTACGATGTACCGGTAATGGAACTTCATGCTCTTGGTAATGAGTCCATTGGCTATTATTGTGGCTGTCTGGATCATTTTATTGGAATAGCCATTTCACTTTTTAGTTCACGTGGTGCATGTACTCCAAGCAACTAAGTGATTTTTGTCCAATATTGCGATCAGACGTAGGCGAGGAAAAACACGTTATCTCGGATCAAATGGACCGACTCAGTTATTCCGAGTTAGGCGAAGATCTGACTTACATAATCCGATTGAGACGAAGATTTGTATGGGAAATACATTACAAATCAACTGTTCCTCAGAATTTTGTCCGAGATGAGCAAAGATCCGACTTAGGCGAATCCTACTTAGGCGAGGTTTACTGTACTTATGACATTGTACAATTAATTTAATTTCTGGTTTAGATGTATTTGATTACTGAAACATGAATCAGTACATTCTGCATATGAACGGGAGGTCTAGATTTGTTATTAATCTGATGATGGGAATTAATAAAATATTTCTAAGCAAAAAGTAATATAAGTAAATTGTCACATTGAAGCGAGTATTAAGTCGCACTGGCCTATTTTGCACGGGAGCCAACAAAACCTTTGTAGGTGATGACCCACTCATTTTTCATTTTATTTTGACATAAATGCATACCCAATTAACTCTTCTTTCAATATGTCCAGTTTACTTTCTGCTACAGATATTCCGAAATTGATAAGATGATCAATGCTTAGTTGCTTTGGACGTTGGTTTTTGCACGTAGCAAAATGTTTTTTTGATCAAACATTGTTTTTATAAAAAAAAATTCATTTTTAACTATAAATAAAACAATACTGAAGATCTTTATGGATGTTATATTCTGTAATAAAGTGATTCATTCATTTATCAAAACTAAGTATAATTTTACAATGTATAATACAATGTTTAATACAATGTATAATACAATGTTTAATACAATGTATAATACAATGTATAATACAATGTATAATACAATGTATGAGGATACCAAAAAAGGTACAACGCTGAATTTCATTATTTTTCAACTTAACGCACTCTGTTGAGGCAGTTAACATGGTATGGTTGCTGTGAAACACAAAAAAGATACATAAGAAATATGTGACGTTCGACATGAACTGCAACGTTGTACATGTAACTTATAATTCCTACATTTTTTGCAGGTGGGGATAATATAAGCCTCGTATGCATATAGACATTTTTTTTTTAATGGTGATGAATTTATGTGTATAGACAGGTATTTCAATCGGATGCCAATTGTCATTTATTGACTGCCATATATATATATATATGTTATATATATATATATGTGTAATTAACGTGTCATTGCAGTTAGGCTATTTTATTGCATGGTGTTATGCTGTGGAAGTGCATCTTGTTATGCTTGTTTCAGTATTGGTTTCTTATAATTGAAAATTGCTCAAGTTTAATAAAATATAAATTATCATTTCGCGATGTCATTTAAAATTATTTAAGTCATGTTGCACATTTTCTTTTATAAGAATAAAATAGGCTCTTGAAATAACGATCAGATTCAGCATTATTTATAGAGCTGCTCTAGAAATAGCATATACTGCTTATTTCTAATTTAGAGACTAGAGCAGCTCTAGAAATACGTCTCTTAAGCCTCAGGCTTAGCCCTAAGGCTAAGCCTTAGGCTAGCCTAAAGCTGTCATTAATTTAAAATAAGTTTTATGTCGAATGCTGCACATCTCATATGCTAAGGTTCTCCAATTTAAGATTATTCTAAATATCTACATAACTTAGTTGCTGAAATTGCCTTTTATAATGTTTATGGTACAAACCTGGTGCCAGGGTCCGTGGCGGTCATTTTCGAGCCATAAGTAAACAAATTTCCACGGAACTGCGTTCACACTCCCCAAAAGGGCAAAATATTCAGCTGTGAGTTTGGACGGGTATCTCTAGCAAGGAGCCTATAATTATTTAAACAGGAGGCGTCTACAATGGGAGTACTTGTACACCATTTGGGAGACTGGCACGTCCAGAATGAGAATGGCGGACTTAACGGTCCATTGACGTACTTATTTTTAATAATGCGAACAGCGCGCTCTGGACCGTCTTGTATTGATACATGGTCTTTGAGGTTGTCCACGCAGGACTGTTGTAATTCTAGATACCGGGCCATAATTATGTAGTCTATTGTAGCTCTATATGATTTTTGACCGTCTTTGACTTTCCCAGCATTTCCATGCCAGTGCTGTTTATGCAGGTCGCTGTACATCATGTAAACATGTCTGTTCTCTTTTTAAGGATGTGGCATATGATATATGTTGTTCTTTAGCAGTTTAGTTTAGGCAGGTCTTGTGGGATAGAGAGTATTATAGTATTGGTGTATTGTTCTGGTTGTGCCAAACGCCAGCACTCTGAGGACATTACTCAGGTAGATTCTGAGTTTATACTAATTTATAGTTATACATCCTCGCAAGCCAGGGCCGGGGTGGTGACTACGACTTACAGTGGTGACCCAGTCACTACGTCTGGGCCTGGCAGATCTCCAATGCATATGTGTGGAAGTTAGCCGAATAAAACTCATAATTGACTTCGCTGTACTACCCATGAGAGCAGTGCAGACACCCGTCCGACTGGCGCCCCAGTTCCAGGAATCCCATTACTTTATCTTTGCCTTAGTCTTAGATTTAGCCTTTTTTAGGCCTTTGGCATTACACAATACTACTAGATCTATAGGCAATATAATTACCAATTTGATCATTCTCAAGAGCCGCTGGCACTGAGCAGTATTGTGTAGTCAAATAATTACGTCTACAGCCCAAACAGTCCATGAAAACCATCCAGAAGACCATTGGCACTGGAATTTGCTGTGAAGCGATAGTACTGACTGGGCGTATATAATTTTCGAGTTTCGGCAAGCAATCTGCCAGGGGTACCGAGAATGGTGTAATCAGTAGTGGCCTCTGGCACGCGAGGATGAGTTTACAATGGGGATCTTCAACTGTAGCAGTTGTTCATGGTGGTTGTCAATGCTGGTGCAGCTTCAAGCTGCTCGTAAAACACCTCCGGGCAATCTGTTTTAACTTGTTGAGAATAAATTCAATATAAACATCTGCAAGATGTTTTGCAACTTTCATTGATACAATTGCCGTAGCACGAACATCACCAAAGGAAACAACGATTGGAACATGGCCATTACCAACCAGTTAAACGTGGCAGAGAAACAGTGTAATTTTGATGGAAATGTTCTATTTTTCTATTAGGTGTGTGCCAACTTGACAAAAATCATGTTTTAAAATATGTATTGATTAATGTAAAAGCAACTTCATTAAAATTCCTCAAAAGAATTGTTTTTGAATGCTAGCTCAGGTAACTTGCTTTGTATCATCTTAATTTTTGTTTTGCTGGATTTTGACCAAACCTTAGTCAACATTTATTTTAGTTTGTTTTCACAAAACCAAATAAAAAAGTTGTCTTAGTGGATACTAGTTAGGTTCAATTTTCCATGAGTCTAAAACAAAGGAAGTGAAAAAAAACGAAATGGGAAGGCACCACCAACAACTAGTTTTTACACTCCAGAAAAAGAAATTGCTGCACATACTTTAAACAGCAGCTCCATTCTCATAAATACACAATCATAGTTTGGCACTAAAGTTTATTAGTGAAGCTGTACAGATCTATACATGGTTTATGTTACAAACTGTTCATATGCTTATATGTAGTCTTTAGATATGCACAAGTGATTCTATAAACAGTGCTGGAACATCTCTGAGGAGACACAATTAACACATATTTTGTTTGATACATTTCTTATCTCTACTATATATATCTTTACCTAAACTAAGCCTCATGATTGGTCGATCTGGGAAAACGTTTTGGCAAAATAAATGACAATCCTCTGCCATGTATACACAAGAATGGTGGACACTTCAGAACATATTTGAAGATGACAAAACTACAAGTGAATTTCACCAAGTTGGCCTTACATAAGGTAATTTGTTCTGCAGTGGTCAAACCTTTCTCCTGCTAAGGCCAACGATTGTCACAAATGGTGCTGAAGACTTCACACTAAACTGTGTTGCCATCCACTGTAGGTGCAGAATATAATTAGTGTCACTGAAGCATTTCCCAGAAAGAATGTTGAAAGCTCTCGGCTGCCACTAGTCCTGGTCTCATGCTCAGAACTATGCATATACACAGAACATTAATTAATATTACTGGCAAATGATATCAATCTTTTGGAGCCCATAATATTTTTTTAATATTCTCTTTTTGCATGTGTCAATGTATGCAATACAGTATAAGAACAAGTTGCCATTCTTTGGTAAATATGGACACCATTAAAATGCCATTTTATTTGCTTGTGTAGTGTTTATTGTGGCAGCAATACTAAAATAATAACATCATAATAACATTAATAATTATTTTTAAGGCGCACACCAAAGAAATATAATTTTTTTTGCACACTACTGGCTGTAATCTCCTATGAAATGATGACTTCAAGGAAACATTTATGATTTGTTAAATGATTTCACAGTGTGTCACATCATTGTCATGATTTAACAAGAATATGCATGTGACGAACAGGCTGACAATGTGGGTGTCATCATTAAGGTGAAGCATCAACTGAAACGCATCTGAGGCAATTGTGACGTTGTGGGGAAATGTAAGATGGAAGAAGCCTGTGTGGGTGCCCTGGGCCAGCCCAAGGGCAAAGGAACTAGAACAGCGAGGCTCCAGCAACTTCCTGTCACACATCAGACATCTCACATTGCAAGCATTGTTCGTAGTCACAATTTAAAAATCACTCGGCCTCTCATTTCTAATTTTAAATCATTCTCCATGCAAGACAGCAATATGACATTGCTACTAAAAGTCATAACCCCTACAACGAACCCGGCTCTTATCAAATTCCAGCGTGGAGTATATGTATATATGGCAATTATTTCTTCTACATTCCAGAAACACTCTCCAGGTCACCGAGTCCTTTCTCCAGCAAGCACCAGTTGACTGCTCCAGGAAGCCACCAGATGGCAGCACTCTGATCAGCGTTGCTTAAATGTGCGTCCACTGAAAGAGAGAATACACATATTTTATCCGCAAATTGTAGTACTTTCTGTTCCTGATTTTGTTGCATTTCTTTACCATATTCAGCTTTTCTGACCGAGTCATTGTCCTGCTAGAGACCCATCTATTAATAATTATTATCTATCAAAGTAGCCTCCATTATTAAGCTAGGCCACTGAAAATCTGGTTCGTCGAAGTTCGTATCTACAGTATGGGACTAGTTTATGTATTATGTGTAGTGGGTATAATACAAAAGTGCATACTTTTGTAAAATCATCAAATGAATCGAGTTTGATAATTACTTTAGTCAATATGTGAAAGTGCAACTAACATTGTCATAGTATAAAAATAAAATTTTTTGTAGAGGCAGCCACTTTTGCTCTTATGTGCCAAATTTTGGTTCAGCCGAATCTAAATTAATGCAATAGTTGTGCGATGATTTCTTCATAACTAAATAATGCAATTCCACAAACAAACAAGCATGATGTAGTGAATATTAAATTGTTGTGGCTACTGAGGAATAATCATTCGCACTTTCTGGTTTTCTGTGATCCCAACAACATATGGGATGAGACTACACATCCAACAGATGTAAATATATTCCACATCATAATAACTAAGAAGTCCCAATTATTTTATTACTAATGATATGATACAGAATACTGTTGTCAACATTTCTTCTGCATATCTGGCATCAGTAACCTGACAGAGCTGTCAATATTTCCATAGCTATGAAGATGGATAAATGTAAAGGAACGTACGAGTAGGTCTTCTTTTCTACTGTCTTCTGTTCGGGCCGAGCACGATTCAATACTTTCAGGAAGTCCGATGTCTTTGCCCGCATACGTGAGTGAATGTATGCCTGAAAGAGCCACATTGTTAACAAGTTAATCACAATTCATCATATCTTACAGCGCTTCAGCAAAGCCTAAACAAGATTGAATGTACACAATGATTGACTGTTAAAATCTTAGTTTTAAATTTAACTGGCAGCAAAACAAACAAAGTGAATATTATTCCAAGTATTACAAAGTGTGTAATTGGTTACGAATAATAATATTTGAATTATGAACCAGAAAATAATGATACTTAAGAACTAACTTAGATTGTGTCCGCATTTGGATGTTAATTCTGCTGTGTAAACGGTGAAATGGCATATCATATTATAAAGGTTATCAAGGTAATTACTGGAACAATTCAAGTTATTGGTCAAATCTACTAGCACTGGTATTTTTAACAACGGTCTTACCAGTTGCAATAATGACATTGCAGTTAATCACGCTAGTTAAAATTGTCTAATATAACTGCTCAGTTTTTTCTGTATTTTGTTTTAAATGAAGTGACACTGCTGACTTTGCAAACTGAACGGCAGTTACACATTTCTGAGGAGAAAAAGATTGTGCCCTCTCAACTGTACTGAATAAATAACATGGATTGAGAGCGAGAAGTCAAAATTACATAAATGACACTAACGTAGTATGTAACGTCCTTATGAGACACATGAACACATCTAGCTGACAATGGACCAGAGAGTGTGTACCTTTGAGCACTTGATGTGGTAATGTAGGTAGTTGCGCAGTGTGTGGATCAGGTTGATGGTGTTGTCTCGGGCCTCCGCGGATGTGTGCCGCGGGAATAGAACTGTAACACAACAACACAGCGGCCACATACAACACACAGGTTCTATTACAGACAGTTTATATTATTATCATTTATTTTATTACACCTGCAATAATCCTAATATATTATCATGATATATATATTAAACAGCATTATTACTCTTGCTTAATGTCAAATATTTTTCTGATGGGTGATTATAACAAAAAAAGAGAACAGTGAAAAATGAAAATGAAATATGTTTCATCCCTATAAGTCAAATTAAAACTAAACAAGTTTAACAAAATTAAACATTGTGTATAACAGGTCTCTGCAACCCTGTATAGAAGAGGAACCCACCAAAAGTGATGTAGCCAATATTTTCACCAACACGAGCATCCGTGTTTTTAAGCTCCAGTGGCGGCTCCTTGTGGGTGAATAGAACCTGAGGTGCTTGTTGGTAGCGACGACGACCTTCCTTGAACTCCTGGATTACAACAGTCATGCATTAGTTAACCATTTCAGTACTACAGCCCTGACCAGCTGTGACCACTGAATACTGCATTCCCAGTGAATATGCAAGTTGTTACTGACTACCTCACTTCAAGTCAAGATTTGAGCAACTAAAATGCATTTTTTAATAGGAATGTTATATATTTTCGATAATCAGCAAGACAAAATGAGCCATATCATTTTACATTCCGTTGACATAGTAACCAACAATCAAAGATGGCCACCAAGATTTCAACGTTTTTGCAGTTGCCGGACACAGATGTATAGTAAGTTCAACGACATCGTTATTGTATTTATCGTCAACATCCGTCAAAGATTCTTCACTAAAACTATCAAATAATCTGTCCAAAACATATGGGGGGAAATCGCTAGTTGAAGTAATGCCGTCTGCCATTGTGGCCACCACAGTTTTCGATAATCCATCATTAAAAACTGCGAAAATCTCCGTAACCTATTATTGAGCGATAGTAAACGATGACCACTGGTGAATAGTTAATTTATTCGCCTTGACAACCGTACACAACAAGTGGCTCCATGCAGAATAACCTGTCATACTGAAATGGTTAAACACTGATTTTGGGGGGAAAAACACGCTTTCTAAAATGTATATGGTTGATTTTTACTATCATGCAAATGTGAAGATTATCCAGTGAAGATGCTGTATGTGATGTGTGGAGTTTACTTTGAAGAAAGATTATATCAACAGATGTTTATATATAAAATGATGCAATAATTATTAATATTGTTTAAGTGTTAAATTATCTGTCTGTTGAGACCAACAATTGTGTAATTTGGTTGCCCATTATCTTAACTATAACTATTACAGATTAATGCATAGTTCTGCGACTTCTGTAATCAGGAAAAGGCTATTTCAAACTGTACCTACAACTGTAGACATTAGAATCTTACTCGCTTACTTGAGTCTTTCCCATAATCTGAACTATAGTACAATGATGTCACTCAACTGTCATACAACTAAATGATCAGTGACACTACACACCTGCATGAACACCTTGCCAATGATCACGTCATCATCGTCCTTGAACACTGTGCTGAATATGACAGTGACGCGATCCTTCATTGCATCAACATACCTGGAACATTGTCTCTCTGTTACTTCTAGGAACCACATTACCTGAGCCATCAAATATAAAAACATTTCACAAGTGATTGATGGGCATTTGTCACGTAATGGAAATATGTTTGGAACTTTGGACTGTCTTAAAGTGACCAAAGCAAGGTGCTTATATTACCCAGTTACATGAGGTTTGACCATATAACATGATTTTACGAAAAATTATCAGATTTTTACACACCGACTCTGGTCTGAACGTACACAACTACTATGCATATATGTATAATAATAAACTTCTAAAGTGCCTATAGCCCCAGGAAATGGAGTTCATGAGGTGCAAAACACCAAAAAATCATTAGGCAAAATCGTGAACAGGGACGAGCAAGAGTGATCATCAATAGTTTCAGATGATTTTAAAGTGATACGGAGGTGATTCCAGATTTTTGGTGCAGCTTCAGAGAAAGCATGTTTGTCAACGTTAACCTTGGTTTTAGGAAAACAAGTTGTGAAATGGATGATCTGAGGTTGTTGGGGATATGTGTGGCGGCCTAGGAAAACCAGTCGGAAGTCGCCAGGCGTAATTGCCCGCAAACATGTCATAAAGTTGATTTTGCGTCATTGCGTTGATTTAGAGATTTCGTTGCGATCTTTTAGCTAACGTACTTATTTATAAGTTCACCAAGTAGTTTCCTGATTACCTAAGTGAAAGTTGTACTTTTTTTGTGTTTTTGTAACCGTAAAGTTCGTTCTAGGTTGCAGCGTTTTAGAATTAAAAGCGCTCTATTTTGCGAACGCTTAAAACCTAGGACAGAAGTTCCCATGCCCATATATGACATACCGTTCGAAAGCTATTTACAGCACGCAGTTCCCTAGCAGCAGTGCGCATGAATAATTTGAAAGAAAATTGAGTGCACAGTGAAAGTTAACAGGATTTTATTTGGAAGTTGGATTGGAGTTGTTTATGTAGTTCGATTAATTATTAGTTTAGTTTGATGTTGCTGTAGTTTATATCTACATATTTCTTAACAGTTTAACATGTTATCAAACTGGATTTCATTGGAAATATAGACTATGGGACGAATTTTGTTTCATGTTTACGATCTTCGAAAAATCAAAGATGGCTACGCCCATGGGCATGGATGGACCGAAGTCTAATGATGTTGCTCAGTGTTTCAACGCATTGACATTGGTGAACATGCAGTATATCGCAAGTGGGGACATCCTCAACGAACTTGTGAATGACTACTTTGTGACACACCCGATCGGCAATGATGACAATGATTCGGACTTGTCTGATTCAAGCGAGGACGACTTTGACCCAGAGTTGGCCGAGGAAATGAGCGGGTCTGTCAGTGGTGACAGTCAAACTGTTTATGACGACCCGAGGCGCAAGATGAGAAAACAAACGCTTCTCTTCAGACCCAAACAACAACAGTTCTTTTCAGAGCTAACCACATATTCATGGAAGAGTTTGCTACCTTTTGCGTGTTGATTAGTAATATACATTTTTGCTAACAAACAACTACAACTTTTTTTGACGGGTGCTCTCTTTAAATTATTGTAACTTTAAATTTTAAAAGTAACCATCAGAATTTGATAATAGTTTTAGTGTTCTAAAGCTAAGATACATAGTTACATTTTCTTCACTACATTGGACATGGTAATAGCACTGGATATTTTGTTATAATATTAATACTGCAGCAACAATTTATTTTGACATGAATTATGATGATTCCAGACACTACAAGTACTTTTCTCCTGCAACAATGTTTGATGGGTGCCCTCTTTAAATTCTTGTAACTTTAAAAGTAGACATCAGAATTCAATAATTATTACTGTAAGCTAAAGCTAACAAACACAGCTACCTGTGCTTCACTGGAATGTATATGGTAATAGCAGCAGATATTTTGTTATACCATCATGACGTTTTGTTTTCATGTGAATAAAGACTCGACTTTAAAACTGATTTTTCTCCTGAACTAATTTTCGATAGGTGCCCTCTTTAAATTCTTGTAACTTTGGTTCTGGTGGGAATATTTCAATACAGTAAACTGTATTGGAATTGGAAATAGTGTTGCTTTCCATTTCTTAAATAAAAATACATATGATTTTGTTGTCAATGTGACTGGTTTTCCTAGGCCGCCACACATATATGAACAACCTAATTACAACTGCTCCACTCACATGGTTTCGTCCTCGCGGTAGTGGATGATGGCCCTCTTGTGTCCACTTGTACCCTGAACTTGGAAGTCAAAGTACTTCTCAAAGACGGACGCAAAACAGTTGCGTTTGAGGAGTCCCACCTTCCTGATCACCTCCGCCTGGTTACTCGGCAGATTCTCAAGGTCAAATAGCAGCGTTATATTGTAACCTGCAATAGCAGCAACAGTCTTTTATCTAGTGATACATGAGTTTTATTTTGTTTGTAATATTTCTCCAACCTTGTTTTAATACATTCAACTTTTAATATTAATAAATAAATTAGTAGTAAAATTATTAATAAATTCCTTGAAAGAAGGAATAATGATAATACTCGAGGGCTCGATCCTGAGTGATTAAGTTGATATTTATGTTTTATGAGACTCATCCAATTGTCAGTCTTACACAAGAACATGTGTCTGTGAGACTTAGATCTGATGTCTGTGATTACAGATTACAGTAGGTTTGTTTACTCTAGTTATATTTTGGATGGCTATTTTGTTCATTTGTCACTAAGATGTTGACAAATCAATTAAGTCATAAATTGATTGAAGCCTGTGTTCAAATGTGATGATTACTTTTAAAGCTGTTTACACTGTAAGGAATACTGGCTGTTGCTGGAAGTGTTCTTATGCATCACTCAACTTACCAGGTTCCGGGTCGGTGAGGTAGGGTCCGTACACTTTGCGGATGAGACCGTCAGCACCATGCTCCTGGAGGTCTTTGTAGAACTTGAGTGAGATCGACACCTGGCAACACAAATACAGGGTAATTATACATCCCACATGAAGTTAACGCAGTTTAGTTATTGTGAAGTTGAGTGAGCGAGACCAAAAAGGAGACACCGTCAACTGTTCCTCTTATTGTAACATGGTCAGTTGATAAAAAGCAGCACTTCCGAACTGTCAATAATGTGCTATTAAACAAAGTACACTTTTAATGTTGATAGTACTATGTACCTCCTTAATGGCAAATTGAATAATATTTCTTCTTGGAAATGTCAATGTTCAACTCAAAATGAATTATAAGGTAAAAACCAGACCCAAGTCTCTTGTTACTGTTGTTAGAGATTGTGTTTTCTAAATGGTAATAATAATGGTATATTGATAACACATCACTATGTTGGCTAAGTTCTATAAAACAATCATTCTATGTTGGTTTACAATGTTACACACAACGCATGAATACAAACCTGGATCTTGGTCTTGTCACCACCAGGGTTTGACATGTGATAGAGCACACCATCGAAATCTAGAAAATAATCACAAAGTAAGCAAAATATTCATATGCACAGAATACTCGGATACGTAATCTATTCTAAAATTAAAAGGCTGATTTATAAGCACCCTTGATGGATCCGCTATGTTGTGATTTGTCTACTTGATGGATCCGCTATGTTGTGGTTTGTCTACTTGATGGATCCGCTATGTTGTGGTTTGTCTACTTGATGGATCTGCTATGTTGTGATTTGTCTACTTGATGGATCCGCTATGTTGTGATTTGTCTACTTGATGGATCCGCTATGTTGTGGTTTGTCTACTTGATGTATCCGCTATGTTGTGATTTGTCTACTTGATGGATCCGCTATGTTGTGATTTGTCTACTTGATGGATCCGCTATGTTGTGGTTTGTCTACTTGATGGATCCGCTATGTTGTGGTTTGTCTACTTGATGGATCCGCTATGTTGTGATTTGTCTACTTGATGGATCCGCTATGTTGTGGTTTGTCTACTTGATTGATCCGCTATGTTGTGATTTGTCTACTTGATGGATCCGCTATGTTGTGGTTTGTCTACTTGATGGATCTGCTATGTTGTGGTTTGTCTACTTGATGGATCCGTTATGTTGTGATTTGTCTACTTGATGGATCCGCTATGTTGTGATTTGTCTACTTGATGGATCCGCTATGTTGTGGTTTGTCTACTTGATGGATCCGCTATGTTGTGGTTTGTCTACTTGATGGATCTGCTATGTTGTGGTTTGTCTACTTGATGGATCCGCTATGTTGTGGTTTGTCTACTTGATGGATCTGCTATGTTGTGGTTTGTCTACTTGATGGATCTGCTATGTTGTGGTTTGTCTACTTGATGGATCCGCTATGTTGTGGTTTGTCTACTTGATGGATCTGCTATGTTGTGGTTTGTCTACTTGATGGATCCGCTATGTTGTGGTTTGTCTACTTGATGGATCTGCTATGTTGTGGTTTGTCTACTTGATGGATCCGCTATGTTGTGGTTTGTCTACTTGATGGGTCTGCTATGTTGTGGTTTGTCTACTTGATGGATCCGCTATGTTGTGGTTTGTCTACTTGATGGATCCGCTATGTTGTGGTTTGTCTACTTGATGGATCCGCTATGTGGTGGTTTGTTTATGTAACAATCAAAATTATGCGTGTGACCTCTGTTGTAGAACTACATTTATTAGCGCGAAAGTAATACGCATAGTAATACATGTACCAAGATTGTGACAAGGTCACGCGCTTGGGTAGCGTCGTGAATTAAGCCGACACACAATAGTTCTCATACTCATTAAATAAACAGTATATAAGTATCATCATGGAGCCTGTTGTCATTACGAATGCATTACATGGTGGCAGCGATGACCAGGACCATATAGAAAGACGTTTCATGGTCTTGGAAGTGACACTTGACAGGAAAGAGATTTTAGACGAATTGTCAGATCGCCAGCAAGTACGTGACAACAGGAAGAGAGTCTGTGGGACACTGCGAGTGTCGTCGTTACTGACTTTTGCTACAAGCTAATGTGAAACGGACACTGCTTCAGCTAGGTCCAAGAACACTGTTTCGGCTAGGTCCAAGAACTCTGCTTCGGCTATGTCCAAGAACTCTGCTTCGGCTAGGTCCAAGAACTCTGCTTCGGCTAGGTCCAAGAACTCTGCTTCGGCTATGTCTAAGAACTCTGCTTCAGCTAGGTCCAAGAACTCTGCTTCGGCTAGGTCCAGGAACTCCGCTTCGCCTAGATCCAAGAACACTGTTTCGGCTAGGTCCAAGAACTCTGCTTCGGCTAGGTCCAAGAACTCTGCTTCGGCTAGGTCCAAGAACTCTGCTTCGGCTGGGCTCTAGCATTAGTTAAACTCTGCTTCAGCTAAGTTAACAGTGACACCGGATATCGCACACCCTGACAGTGACTGTCGGGGTGTGCGATATGCGATATCCGGGCCGACACGCAGTGACATAGATGACCCTCCAATTCCAAACGGGTGGAGTATGACAAGGTCGATCGCTCAGTGTCATCGGAAACCCCACAGGTGCAGCCAGACAAGACTGATGACAGTACATACGCTTAATCCAACCAGCGGATGGCCCGGAATGTAAACATTGCCAGGATCACAATCATCACAGACTTGGGTCAAATTCAGCTGACTGTAAAAACTGAGCCCCGTTCTACAGAGTAACGACTGTAGTAGTGTAAATCAACCTTGAGATTTGTGCATTGTTCCGCGGGATATAAAGACAGCAGAAGCTTTGCCCAATCCATCCATGGACTGGAGCAACCCAGACAGATTTCAAGCATACAAAGAGTTTAAACAAATTACAGAGATGTGGTTTAAGGTAAAGGGGACGACACCACCAATGCAAAACAGTTACATAATTCTAAGGTCGGGACTCGAAGGTCTCCGTATGTTATGGGAACTGTCAGAAGAACAGCTGAAAGATCCCCAAAACACATGGGATAAATTTTCTATGCAAACTGAATCACCTGAAAATGTCAGGATTCACCGACTTGAATTAGAGCGATACCAACAGTAAGAACAAGAATCCGTTGATGACTTTTAGATGTGATGTAAGTGTAAAGCAACGAAATGTCGTTTCAAAGACACCATGGCATTGGAAGAACGGATAATTGAAGTGCTCACATCTGGCGTTAAATATCCCGCATCCAATAGAAATTGCAGGGGAAGGATGAAGAGTTGACAATACAGGACACTCCCGGTATATGCCGTACGCACGAAGCGAGTAGTACACACATGGCGCAGTTTAATAGAATTGGCAGCATTACAATGTTGATTCAATGCATAAATATGACCAATGTCGAAGATGTGGAACGTACCACCCCGCCAAGCCACAGGATCGATGTCCCGCATACAAGACAAAGTGCTGGGCCTGCGGGAAGACGGGACATTGGAAGGGCATGTGTTGAATAAAAGGTTTCCACAGAAAATTGGACGAGGAAAAACCTCAGTACGGACACCAGCCCAGATCTCGAAGCGGAGCAGGCCGATTACAAGGCAGAATAGCAGGTCCAGGCCAGGTAGCCGGGCTAGTGACGTCCACACAATGTAGCACAACGCAGATTTGCATAGACAGTTCGAGAGTATGGGCTTCGAGGCCATTACAGTTTACACTCAGAAAGGTATACACTGTTAATAATGCTGATTCCATCAACGGTGAGAATCACAATGAAGTTTACGTGAAGCTGGACATTAAACTGCAAAATCAATCTCACATTCACACGCTGAAGCCGAAGGTAGACACAGGCACCCAGGGAAATATATTACTAATCCGGATATTTAGAAGAATGTTTCCCGAAGCATTGGACAGTGAGGGGTACCTGAAACCAGGAACCACTGTACCAAGACAAACAATACTGACAGCACACAACGGTACAAGAATACCACAGTATGGTAGTGTGATTCTTCCAGGCAAATACAAAGACAGCAGCGGGGTCAAAGCTGAATTCTTTGTGTCCGATTCAGAAGGACCGGAAATACTTGGATAGCCTAACTCACGTGTGCTACACGTTGACACGATCAATACGACAAAATTGGCTGGCAGTAACACAAGAAAGGTAGAAACGACACAGAGCACAAGAGAAACCTGCACCAAATGGACCGCAAGTATGGCCAGATCTTTAATTTAGACAAGTGTGAGATCAAGGTGTCACACATCAAGTTCTTTGGTTCATACTATGATGTTGATGGTGTAGACCCAGATCCAGTGAAAGATATCAACAATTTTCCAGCACCTGCAAACGTTGAAGAGTTGCAACAATTTCTGGGATTGGTGCAATACATGTCGCCATTCGTGCAGAGGCTAGCCGACCGCACTAAGAGCGCTGACACACAAGCACAGCGACTGGCAGTGGACGACATCATATCTACGGCCAGACTCACACAGATGCATGGCATGAAAATCCAAGACGAGGAACTGCTCTCCTTGAAGGACGTCATTGTGAACAGTTGGCCTGTCAGTCCCAAACTTGAGATGAAAGCAATCCGCCAGTACTGGTCATGTAAAGACAAACTTTTGGTAGACAATGGTTTGATACTGAAAGGTGATAAGACCATCACACCTGAAGCCATGCGAAAGGAAGTGTTAAAGATGATACACGCGGGACACCAGGGCATCAGCAAATGTCAGCTAAAGGCTAAGACATGTGACTACTGGCCAGGCATCAACAAAGAAATCGAACAACTGGTAAATGTGCTATATGCCAAGAGCACCAGAGAAGCCAACCACCCGAACCACTCATGTCGCACGACATACCGCACAAACCTTCGCAAACAGTCAGTACAGATTTATTCCATTTTGATAGAGCTGAGTATCTGATAATCGTGGATTATTACTCCAAGCATCCGTTTGTCCAAAGAGTCCGTGGCCCATGCACTGGTGCAGCAGTGGTGGGTCTTACGAAGCAGCTGTTCAGTGAACAAGGCATCCCGTCATTGGTGATCCATGACAATGGACATAATTTTGACAGCCAGGAATATCGCAGATTCGCAGTGCAGTGGGAATTTGCTCATGTCACATCAAGTCCGAGATACCCACAGAGCAATGGATTCATTGAAAACACAATTCAGATGGTCAAGAGGACAATGAAGAAAGCAAGACGATCTGGTATGGACCAGGAACTTGCACTGCCATGTCTGCGAACAACCCCGGTGGACAGTATGATTCCATCTCCTGCAGAGTTGCTTTATGGACGTAAATTTAACTGCAGAACAATCTGCCTGCGAAAATAAGCAACAATTCACCTACTCGAGATGAGATCGGTCGAAGAATGACGGCAAGAGAAATACCACAACAAATGCGGTGTGAGAGAGAGCTAACATCGCTAGTAGTAGGACAGTGTGTCGCCGTCCAAGATCAAGTAACTGGCAGATGGGCACCGGCACATGTCACAGAGAAATGCCCATATTCCAGATCGTATGTCATCTCGACACCGAATTACGCTTGCTAGAGCCTGCGCGTAGGAGAGTGCAGTTTGTCGAGTGAGACATGACACTGAGTGATATTCGCCGAGATACTGAATTTGTTATTCTTTAAAAAAATCTGATTTTTTAAAAGTTAAATCGGATTTATTTGATTTTTTTTATTTATACTTTAACTTGGGGCTTCTGACTTGAAAAGATGCTTCCTTTTGAAGACAAGTTTTGGAAGCTTAACTGCATGCATTGCATAGCCAGTCTTTCCTGGAACCAGTCTTTTAAAAAAAAAATGCCACACACAATCTTTTTTTCTTCCATACATTGTGAATAAACACACAAAAGCAGTTGAACTTGTATAATTTGGCAGTGATCAATAGACAGTATTCGTAAGTCAACAGCTAAGTCTAATGCTATGTTGGCCAGCCACAGTACTGGGCCTTGAAATCATTGAAAACCTTGATATCCTTGAATTATGACTTGCAGCCTTGATAAGGCTCTGCCTCTGGCCTTTGTCCAGTGCATTCCCTGCTGATCTCAGCCTGACACCCAGGTTGCCATATCTGCTTATTTTGCATAACCCATGGCACTACTTTTGGCTACAATTGCCAACTGACCCTGGTAGCCTTTGTTCATCAGTACCCCTCCCCTCCCCCTGGCTGGGGTGGTGTTTCAGCTGGGGAGAACTTCTGCTGCCCATCAGCTTATCTGCTTATATTGCACAACAGTTGCCTATAGACCCCTTTTTTATGATGCAAGGCTTCATGTTCAAATTGATCTTCTTTGACCAATCACTTTTTATGGGTATGGGTGTTACATAGACATTAGACATATAGATGCATGAGGCAGTCAAAGCATTCTACCCAGATTCATATAAATCAGCAATTAAAAAAATGGGCCATGTGGCCCTGAAGTCTTTTGGATTAATGTGTCTATATGTGACCCCGGCTGACCAAATGAGTAACAAGTCGGAAAAATTGTAACATTGTTTTCTTACATCCTTGTAAAGGTTCGGTAGGGTGCTTTACACGGTTTCCAAAAATATGACTGCTACAAAAATTTGCAAAGTTATGGAGCATTGAACATGGTAGGATCAAAAAGTGAAAATGAAGAAAACGGCTGTTGAAGTTTTACATTATATATGCAAATGGATTGCATGGAAATATTACATGCACAACATTCAAATGTGGCACACAGTATGTAATATGTATGTTATGTTGCAATGATACACTGGAAGTACAAATGTGCTGCTCCAAAGACTTATCAAGTTATGCCAGATTATGTCTTCATGTGTACAACTAAGAGGACAGATTATTTGAGAGCAAAAGGTACTCACTGTTTGACACAGTTTAAAACCTACAGGCAACTGTCCAGTTTAACAGGGGTCTAGTGGCTTAATGCTGTCTGTTGACACAAGCTACTGCCAGTGACCAATTACACATTAGTCACAGTTTCCATCAAACAATAGCAGGCAGAGAACCTTAGTTCCACAGCTGGGTGTAATACACAACCAGAGCCACCACTGATTCATGGTCAAGTAGATTAGCTCAATGCACCAACTAAGACAATACACAGCACTGTGAGTGACAGTGTCCAGAGTGAGGCCTAAGCAGTGTCCTCATTGCTGAATAGATCAATTAAACCTGCCAAGTGGGTGACATTCTGCACAAGTGTTCATGAATCCTTAGTGATTGTTCAGAACACCAGACTGACCACATACCTAAACAAAGCAAATGTAATAGGTGAAGAACAGGCAGTGTTCAAATAGGGGTATTGGTTGAATTATATTTGTCTCAACGCAAAAGGCTTTATTGTGCCTTCATCGATTATAAGAAAGCATTTGATTTAGTAGACCGGTCCTCCCTGTGGTCTAAGATAATTCATGCGGTATTAATGGTATTGTGTTGAAAGTTGTATACAACATATACAAAAATGCTAAATCATGTATAAATCAGGGCCAGGCTGTGTCAGCCTTCTTCTCATGTGATGTATAGCAAGTATGGCAAGGAGAAAACTTGTGTCCTTTGTTATTTGCTATTTACCTGAATAATTTTGAACACTGTTAGTCACAATTATAACGGACTTGACATGGCAGCTGGTTAAATTTACAACAACCTTAGTGATGATGATGTAGAAAATGTATGTTCTACTATATGCTGATGACACTAGAATGATTCAATCAAATACAGATTTCTTGCTTGTGTATAGCGGAACTATGTCAACTCTTCTAATGGTTGACATTTTGTTGTTTCATTTCAACTATATTGTGAATCTGTAATTATTAGTCTATACTGATACAATTGATTTATACAGTACCATGTCTACACAAGGCATGGCAAGTGTAAACAGAACAGTAGAATGCATTTGATATCAATAAAGTATAGGATATTTCACTCTAAAGTTGTCCAGAATATTAATTTTCTATGTTTGTCACCTACAGGTTTCTACAGACAATACATCTTTAACCAATAGACACCACAGTCACACCATTTTATAATAATTAAATGAACATCAAAATAAACACAACTTTCAATTATAGAAAATCAATAGTTTTGAAGATAAAAAGTGTTAGGCAACTGTTCATTCTAACAGGGGTCAAGTGTGTCTACTCTGCCTGGGAGCTGTGACCAATTAAAGATTAGTCAAGGTCTCAATGGAACAGTAGCACTAGGCTGTAGAAATTAGTCTTGGTGTTGACTTTGTGGCACAATAAAAAAAATCTACTGTTGGGGGTGGTCTCAAGGGCCCTTCTCAAAACCACATCACCAGATAATTTAAAACTTTAGGGGCCCCTTAGAATGATTCAATCAAATACATATTTCTTGTATATAGTGGCAGCACCCTAAGATACATCTAGGCAAAATTAGAAAAAAAGTGGCTGAAAAGTTTTTGAAAAATAGGCCAAATGTTACATTTTTACAAGTTTTGGGTCCTTGGAGGCCCTAGGGAGCCCGTAAAATTATTCAATCAAATACAAATTTCTTGTGCATAGTGGCAGTGCCCTAAGATATGTCTATGCAAAATTAGAGAAAAAGTTGCTGAACGGTTTCTGAGATGATAACGGAGGACGGCGGACGCAGAGTGATGGCAATAGTCCCTTGGACCTTTGGCCAAAGGACTAAAAATCAGAAGTACAAAAATTATAAATCAATTATGATTTTTTGGAGTGATTTAAATCGTTTGATTTAAATCGTTTGATTTAAATCGTTTGATTTAAATCGTTTGATTTAAATCGTTTGATTTAAATCAAACGATTTAAATCAATTGATTGTTCAGACACAGCGAACAGCCCATGTTAGCAGCCCCGCGACCTAATGTGATCCGGCACCATGAGCGTCTCCAAAGTGACATTAGAGCGGAACCAGATGGGCTGAATCACACACAAAGTGGTAGTGCAGTGAAGAAACCAAAGAGACTGATTGAGAGTTAGAACAATCATGTCAGGGATACTATTATGACGATATATAGCATGTGGACAGCACAGTGTAGACTATAGTAATTATGTTATTAGACAGCGATAGAAATAAGCCAAACTTTTAACTTGTCTGCTGAACAAGTTAGTTTTGAAATCTGATCTCAAATGTATTTTTTTTTATACTTAATTGCAAATACTTCACAGGCCATTAAGTGATTAACAATGTTTTTCATCACGAATATTAAAATAAAAGGAGACGTATCATATGATGTTTCAACAAATATTTTTTAGAGATGCTGAGGAAGTGGAAATGTGTACATATACCGACAATATAAACATTACAACGATTATGATTGGAATGAAACAACAGTTAGGAATATTTTCCTTGCAATTTTTCATAATGTTGCAAGAAACTGCTACCAACAAATAAAATGAACTGTCAGACGTTTGCATCAGTTTGTCGTTTAATCCCACCCCTCCACCCTGAGTAGGAAAGCCAGGAAGAAAAATTTTGTCACATAGACAAAACTAATGTGATATTGTTTTATTCCACCTATACGTACTTCAGTATGTGCAAAGTTCTGCATTTTACAATCTGAAGATAAATTTCATTTGATCACCAGCAACTAAATTCATATCTTTGCTGGTCTTATTAGATCAGTATAAATCATATTATGTCAAAAAATAAGTGTACCAAAATTTCATTTAAAAGGATCATCTTATAGTTATGTGTAGATTGAATGATGTCGTAACATTGCTGTAGCATATAGTCTGCCTTAGTAGGTCGCAGTTATGTACATGTCGTCGGCCCCGGTGGCTGCATGTCTTGCTTAAATTAATTTGGATGTGATTTGTTTAGATCCTATTATGCATATCTTAATGTTGCATATATAAATTATAATTTATGTTTATTAAGTTAAATCATGTTTCAAAGCATTGATTCTAGGTTCTGCTATAAGGGAATGTTTATCCGACAGATGCTAATTCCGTCCGTTTTCAACATTCACAAAAAGTCAGTGTCCCTAAATTCATGATTTGTGGTAAAATAAATGTGATGAAGACATGACAACACTTCTTGAGATGTTTATGAACATTCCGTTCACCAGCCACCACCACAAGTTCACCGGAGAGCTGAAAATCTTCCGGTGCTGACAATATTTTACCGATCTGCTGAACCATTGTTTGGTGACTTCGCGAAGTTGAAGACTGCCGAGTCCGTGGTGGTTAATATTGGTTAACTGACCAACAACATAATTATTCTAATAAAAGGTGGAAGCAAATTGACCGTCGGTAAAACTGAACTAGCTTTACCTACGAGAACGGCAGAGCTAGATTGGTGCAGATGACGCAGTTAATGGACACACTATGCCTCGCGGAAAACTTATGTGCAACACAGGATGGCGGCGGAAAGATAAGACACCAACACACTAACAAAACTGCAACGTGCGTGATCGCTGGCGAACCGTATTTCACTAGAATTTCCACAAATTAGAAAGTTATAGTTTTGCACACATAATTATTTACTGTAAATTTTCACTTGTCCATCGGACAACCATGTAGATCATTCTACTTATGCGGACAACAAATCACTTGTCCCGGACAACCGCTTATTCAAACAATGTTGGATCACATGCTATGCAACGTGAAACTATTATGGAGACTAATGAGAGTCATGGAATTATGCAGTATGCAAATTATTATTCAATAGATATATATTCATGTAGCTAACATTGCAATACAAGGTCAGGAGGACTATTTCAGACAACATGAGAAGTTACAATCTATGTAGTTAATATTACTAGTTATCACAATATTATAAAAACAATGATGTTCAGTATGTATTAGTATTCCTGTTATATGGTAGACCTAGCTACTTCGAGGTTAAGTAATTACTAACTGAGACAGGAAGATTGATTTCTAAGTGCATGTTTATCATTATAGAACTTGAATAGGCTATTATTAGTAGTCAGTTAAATAGATACTTAGTGCTCTTAAAAGAGAGGGATGTTATAGGACTACATTTATTAGTGTGATAGTAATATGCATAGTAATACATGTACTAACACTGTGAGAAGGTCACGCGCTTGGGTAGCGTTGTGGATTAAGCCAACACATGTCTAGTTCTTGTACTCATTAAGTATACAGTATATATGTATCATCATGAAGCCTGTTGTCATTACGAATGCATTACAACCTCCATCAAGCTTTGCCTTTGCAAACAATGTGGATAACGGTTAACTTATATGTGAATTACATCACTATTGTGGCATGATATCTCCCTGATCAAATATTCCCATACATGTACGGATGTCATTTTAAAAACTTTGCCTTATGTTTTTGTCATAAAGAACAATTTTGGGGCCAGAATTTTAAAACAAAATATGATGGAATGAATGTTCAGCATCCGCTATTAGAAGGTTTTACAGACCTCATTTGTTAGACAACAGGTCACGTGAGGGATACATCAATTCTGAAAGGTGAGCTTCACATAATTAATTAAAATTGCAGAAATATTTGCTCATAGTGGCAGCAACAGGTTAAGTATTTAAAAATGTTGTTAACAATGAGATAAACCGCTGATATTTATATTGCAATGATATGATGTAATCCTACCTGCCACTGTGATATCGACAATGTCCGGCTTCATCCTGTATACACAAATCATTATGTTTATAATTATTACAATAAATCACTTCAAAAACTTTACACAGTAAGATAAGTAACATTCTAATATGGTTGATTAATTTTATGTCTAAAAGAGCATGACTGTGTCATGTTTGATGAATGTTATTGACAACAATTACATAATCGTCAACAACTTCATATTTCTGAACAACTTCAGCATAGCCATCAGCCACGCTCAATAAATGCATTTTGCATTTAAGCTCTGACTGCAGATTTAAGTGAAATTTCAATAGGATTGCACATCTGCCATATTGGCATTCTTCTTTGGCAATAATTCCATCCATGGAACTCTTACCAGTTATTGCCATGCCCAACATCTGATTTGCACAACTTGTTTAATTCGCATTTATAGAGTGTTCTTGTATCAAATCATATTCCTTACTACTATTGCATATGAAATCAAATTTCGGACCTCTGTTTCTAAAATGTTTACAATCGTAATAATTACAGGCAGTGGCTGTACACATGGAGCAATGAATGCTATTATATTTATGGACCGTCAATAAAGATAGATCTGTAGCAGGCACAAGGAGAACGTCACACAAAACAAGTGAGTCATTACAGCATAAATAAATCAGTGCTGTGATCAATAGTATAGGTCACAGTGCCCAATTACCTACAGCCACAGAAATTTGGGGCCCATGGCTGACTGTGCTACATCCTGCTTGGCTGCATATCCATTGATCAGTCATAGAGCAATTACCACCTATTTCATTTGCGAGATACCCAGTTGGAGTTTGCCAGTTAACAGATATCGGCACTTGTGTAGTATCCGGATCCACCTGTATTTTGCCATTATAACTATATTTTTGCCTAAATTTCATACCTCAGAGCGTTAGTTTCATTATTCAACATACCTTGGTAATCCCAGGCATATTTATGTTACACAAATATTGCATCCCGTTGTGCATCAACATACGCTGCTACATCACTCATAACTTCTAGCAGACCAGCGCAAAATGGGTCCCTATTTGATCTGCAAAAGTGCGCTAAGATGCAATATTCTCGTAACATAAATATGCCTGGGATTATGTTGAATGTTGGAACTAATGCACTAAGGTATCAAATATAGACAAACATGTAGTTATATAGTATAACGGCGAAATCAAGGTGGTCGGGATTCTACACAAGTGCCTAGATATCCGTGTCTGTACTTCTTTGAACCAATCAGTCTCATATACGTCCATCTACTGCTGTTGTTGTTGTTGTAAGTCAGCATCACTGTCTCTATACTGAGGTGCATAATAACGAGGCTCAACTGTATTACCATTCATGCCCAAAATTGAAACCTCACTCACTCAGAAATATTTAAACTTTAAATTGGATGTCAATACTTTAGGATGCTATATTCCTGTGGTGAACATCTGTGGAACCCAAAACATAAAAGTCGCCTCGACTTTACCAAGTTTAATTCATACGTTACTGAAATAGAATATGAGATTGTGGTTTGGGCTGTGGTTTGATTCCTTTGGGAAAGGATCCGTGGATATCGGCAAAGCATCCGCCCCGGCGAACCCGGAAACAAATTAGGTATTTATTTGGGATGTCTTACAAAGTTTCTGTCAATACTTACCCTGCCGTAGCATTATAAAACTTCAACGTTAAAGTTTCTTCAACTATACGATTGTTAATTTCGAGCAAAATCATGTTTGCTGCTGCTGAAGGTAACTTTTAATAGCAAAAACTTCTCAAGTCCAAAACAGTGCTTTTCTACAGCGGAAGTAACATCTAAGAAGTTTAATATGTGCTGACATTTCATTGGTCATAAATACCTATGTATTGCCATCTGCCGGAGTTCTTCCAAACTAAATACCTATATATCTACAGGAGTTCTTTTAATCTAAAGTTCTTACCTCAAGAACGGTCAATATTTGCCCATGATTGAACATTGAGACTGTCTCAAGATTTTGTTTTCTGTAGTTGTTTTCCAATTTCTGCGTTGATTATAGTGCTATTGTTTTTACTGTTGACATTAATTTGTTTCCGTCATTTCTAAATTAAAATAGTTGACGCTATTTAGAAAGTACGCAATTAGGCGTAGGATCTTCCTTAACCATGATATTTTTTAATTTTGTGAGATGTACAAATCAAAATATTGTCTTGATCGATGATGCTATATAGTGCTCATTATTTAATAATGTGCATGCTGTTCTGCTGGGCGTTGGCAATGCAAACTACTTATTTCTGAATCGATTTCATCATTTTGTACGCCTGTGTTCGCATGACAATGCGAAAGCGAGGCAACTTGTTTGAAAATGGCGACTACCATACGATGACAGCTAGATAGCCTGAGTTGAAACTGGATTTCACGGTATTTTAGCAATACCCTGGTGAAACAAGTGTATGTATGACATAATTTGGGATAATGAAAACATACAAATTATAAGTCTTCAGCAAATTCAACATTTTTACCACAAATGACAGCAAGAACAAATCCAACATATTACATACTGAACGACCAGTTCTGCTTAGTCTTTGCCACCGAAAACATCGATGTCGATGACTTGCCTGCTCCAGAACCCAGCCCCCACCTTGCGATGCCAGTGATCCAGGTCAGCAACGCCGGGGTATTCAAACTCCTGAAGAAACTCGACCCACGAAAGGCATCTGGTCCGGAAAACATCCCCTGCCGACTCCTTCATATGGTAGCAGAAGAGATTGCTCCAGCACTCACCCTTCTCTTCACTAAGTCACTACACACCAGCCAAGTTCCCAGGATTTGGAAGCACGCCTTGGTTCAGCCCATATTCAAAAAAGGTGACCGAAACCAAGCTACAAATTACCGGCCCATTTCACTAACCTCCATCTGCTGCAAGCTACTGGAACACATTTTAAGAACCGAGATCACCCGTCACCTTGACCAACACAACATCATAACGGACGCACAACATGGATTCCATAAGCGATGATCCTGTGAGACCCAGCTGATCCAAACCATTGATGACCTGGCTTCAGAGATGGACAAAAGAGGCCAAACATACACCATACTCCTTGACTTCTCGAAAGCCTTCGACAAGGTGCCCCATAAACGACTGCTTCTAAAACTGAACTACTATGGCATTCAAGGCAAGACCCAAGACTGGATCCGGAGCTTCCTCTGTAATCGAACACAGCAAGTAGTTGTCGAGGGTGAGACTTCAACAACAGGCCAGGTGATCTCCGGTGTGCCACAAGGATCTGTCCTAGGCCCAAGTCTCTTTGTCATTTACATCAACGACCTGTGCAATAACATTAAAACTAAGGCTAGACTATTTGCTGATGACACAATACTGTATCACACCATCCACAGCACAGCCGACACTCACCAACTACAACAAGACCTCAACACCTTGGAGAAATGGGAGAGGAAGTGGCAGGTGAGTTTCAATATATCCAAGTGTCACGTCCTAACTGTCACAAAGAAGCGCAAGCCCATTATAGTAACGTATTCACTCCATCAGCAGCCCCTGGAGAGAGTCACCAGCACCAAACACCTTGGTGTAGAGCTGACCGCTGACCTCCACTGGGGAAACCACATACAGACCACCACTGCCAAGGCAAACCGTACAAGTGCTTTCATATAGAGAAACCTTAAAGGGTGCCCTCCACAGGTGCATTCACAAAGGACTGGTCTGCCCTGTGTTGGAGTACGCCTCTGTCGTGTGGGATCCCCACCACCAACACCTGGTAAACACCATCGAAGCTGTCCAGCACTGCGCCACGAGGAGAATCTACCATGATTTTAACCACTATACCAGTGCCACAGAACTTGTAAACAGACTACAACTACAGACCCTCCAAAAAAGAAGAACTGTCAACAAGGCCACCTTTATGTACAAGATAATGAGTGGACTTGTGGACATCACACCAACTGAGGGTACACTGACAACAAACAACCGCATCACCAGGGGACAGCCCAACAAGCTCCTCCTGCCTCACTCCAGAACAAACACTCACCTCCACTCCTTTTTCCCCTTAGCCATCCGTTTATGGAACAAGATCCCTGACAAAGCATCCTTGGCCAGCACCCTCATAGCCTTCAAAGCGGCAGTTGAGGTCTGGGTAAAAAATACTACCTAGACACACCCTCTTAAAAATTAAATAAAAAAAACTTTTATCAACCCTGTTTTTATCAACCCTTTTAAACCGCGCATGTGCAACAAAACTGTGGAATATTCTTCTGGATAGAAGTAACCACAAGATTGTGAAGAAGAAGAACCAAATTAAACACAATGTCAATGGTGTGCCCCATTTTAGAATATGCATCATCCAACGTCGCACTCACGACACAAGTAACAAGACAGTAGTCTAGTAGTACTAGTAGTCTGTAGACTCATGAGTCAAACATGAGTCATGACAGATGATGGGCCATGAGTTAAACATGGCAAGACTCAAGTCTTTAACTGAGACATAAGGACATGACCAAGAAATCATTTGTGACACTCTACCGGGCATATGTCCGTCCACACCTCAAATTTTGTGTACAAGCATGGTGCCCATATCTGGCAAAGGACATTGACATCCTCGAAAAGGTACAGCGAAGAGCAACCAAGCTGGTAACCAGCACAGCAAAGCTCACATACGAACAACGATTACAACAACTGAAACTATACTCGTATTACCGATGTCAGAGAGGCGACCTTATTGAAACGTACAAAATACTTAACGGAATCGACAAAGTTGAAGCTCGTCACTTCTTCCAGGAGAGGGACAGTACAGCAACACGAGGACACACGAGAAAGCTTTTCAAGCAAAGAACAAGACTACTGGTCAGACAGAATTAATTCTCAGTTAGAGCCGTGGATCAGTGGAACAGGCTCCCACAACATGTGGTAGATGCCAAGACCGTCACACAGTTTAAGGCCAGACTCGACGAGCACTGGAATAGCCTAGTATATGGGCACCAACAAAGGCCAATGGCTTAAATCAGCCCATTAACCTGTAAGTGTAAGTGACACATTTCAGTCCAGACACCAGCACTTCATTGACTTGACAAATTGCCTTTTCAGAACTGGCTTGTAAATGAACCCATCAAATTTACCGTTCATGTTTAGCACACCCACAGAACAGATCACACTGTGACTATGTTGATCCTATAGGTGTAGAACTAATCTATAATTATATTGTATTTTGTGTAAGCAAAGCCAATGATATTGCCCTATGCCATGCACTGTGGCTTTACCAGGACTCGAATGGGTTTGCTTTGTTCTTTCTTGTGCAAAATCAAATTTGGATAAATATGTTATGAATGAATGTTTAGTTATATGCATACACATTGAGAAATGGCAATGACATTTTTGTGCTGACCATTTACAGGTTGTAGAATATGGCGAGGCAAGTGGCATGGCGTCGCACGGTCAGTGACAATGTGAGCTGGAGGCAAGATCAGGCAAACAATGCAACCATCTATATACTGCGCCAGTTCGGCCCCATGGGCTTCTTACTTAAAGAGGAGGGAGAAACAAAAAATTTCAAGGTAACTCCTTAAGCCCATATTTCAAAAATTACTTGTGTTATTTATTTTACACTGTAGACTGAGTGTTATTATTTACTGTATCCATTTTCCATTTTTATATATTAAATTTAAAACAATATTTTTATAATTATGTATCATGTTAACAGCAAACATTCATAAATTGTGCATTTCCCCTGGATTTGATGGTGTCAAAATAAAGCATATTAGTTATTACCCAGGATGTTGAACATGTGAGTTTCTCTATTCGTGGATGTGCTCTGCGGCAGGTGTTCCTTGGAGACTGTCACCAGTGCACGTGTCCTGTGTTCAGGAAGGAGAAAGATCTCTGTAAACACATCTGTTGGGTCATACTCAAGAGATTCAGAATACCCAGAGACAACCCAAGTAGGTAGCAGGCTCAAGTTCTAATTTCACTGTATCTTCCGGCACCACAGTCATTGCAAAGTGGTTAAAACATCCTTTTACCACTGTGTAAAATTAATGACTTATTCTGCCTGGAGTATGATCATGTGATGCACATTATACACATGTTTGTGATTATGTCACGTAATGTTTGCATAGGCAATATACCACATATTTCTGCTGTTTTCAGATTAGTTTAGTTGCAGATTTTTCTTGTTTGTAATTAAGTTGCAGTTAATTTAAATTAAATGCAAACAAACTGAATTGATCATTATTAGTACTCCAATGCAACATAGTAAATTTGATGGTTTTTTCCCTACGCATATTTTGGTGTTAGATAAGTTGAAAATATTACAAAGGTCCGTCATCGTTTAAAAACTTATCTTTACAACCTTGCTTATCCACCATACCTCTCTAGCACCTTGACCCATCTGTTGTCAACTGGAATACTTCTTATGGATTTTGAGATTAACCAAACCTTTTGTCTTGATGTGCCTCTGAGCTTGGTTTCCAAGGATTTAGGTGCAATAGATGTTATCTTATTATTATTGAATTTGCAATTGCAGTTAAAGTATGTTGTTTTGAATTTTCCTATGTTTCTGTGCATCAATTTAATACATTTGTTAACTTTATATTTTTAATAAACCAAACAAGGAAAACAAATTGTTATCAGTAGTGATGCAAGCATTCTTGTTTGCAGTCACATGGCAGTTGGGTCTGGTGGAGCGGGAAATCAATGAGATTCTGCAGGGCATTCTTGCCCGACAGGAGGCCCGGACAATGCCAGCAGCTAAACAGACCACCAGCCCAGGGGGAGGGGGAGGGGATAGTGGGGAGAGTGGCACTATCCCACAGCGGGAAATCACGGAGGAGGATGTCTGTCCCATCTGTCAGGAGGAACTTCTAGAGAAGCGTCAACCTGTCACATACTGTCGGTGAGTGTTACACTCTCTCATGTTAGTACATTGAAAACAAACATGAGACCTGAATAATTGAGTTTGTTGCATCTTTATACATGTTAAATTTATGTTGAAAAGTTATTCATGCACATAAATTTGTAAAGTATATAAAGGTTGTAAGTAGATAATGCAAGCTATGATATCCAAGTGTTTGTTTTGTTAACAAATATGTGAGACTATTAGTATTAGTAAAGGTCAGTGTAGTTTACATGGAAACATTTAAACAAAAGTGATTTAGTGAGTGGTAGGCTTGTTTTTAGTAATCTTATACTGGTTGTTTAAAGTGTTATTTTTGTTAGGTATGTAGTTTAACATAATATTTATACCTGTTATTAAAGTTGATGTTAATCTTGTTAAACCTGATGGTTAAATTGTTAGTTAAACTAACTGTTAAACAAACCTGTTGCAAGTTATATTGCAAGATGTACCTAACCCTTGATCACTGACTGCCCATGTCCCAGGTTTGGCTGTGGCAACAACATCCACATCAAGTGCATGAAGATTTGGGCCGAGCATCAGAAGTCTTCGGGTGAGAGCAGCATCAAGTGTCCGATGTGTCGCGTTGACTTTGGCTCACTCGCACACCTTCTCACAGAGTTCCGCAACACAAATGTGCGCTCTACACACGCCGACCGCATGCACGAACACCTCGGAGTGACGTGTCGAGAGTGCAGTGTCTGCCCCATCACTGGCAAGTGCTACAAGTGAGTAGCGGGGAGTCCTACATTGATGCAGCGTGGTTGACTGGCGTGTCAAGCACAGTCATTGCACAACGGTGATGATGATGATAATGGCAGTGATAATGGTGATGGTGATACAGTTATTGCACAATGGTGATGATGATACAGTTATTGCACAACGGTGATGATGATACAGTTATTGCACAACGGTGATGGTGATACAGTTATTGCACAACGGTGATGGTGATACAGTTATTGCACAACGGTGATGATGATACAGTTATTGCACAACGGTGATGATGATACAGTTATTGCACAACGGTGATGATGATACAGTTATTGCACAACGGTGATGGTGATACAGTTATTGCACAACGGTGATGGTGATACAGTTATTGCACAACGGTGATGGTGATACAGTTATTGCACAACGGTGATGGTGATACAGTTATTGCACAACGGTGATGGTGATACAGTTATTGCACAACGGTGATGGTGATACAGTTATTGCACAACGGTGATGGTGATACAGTTATTGCACAACGGTGATGGTGATACAGTTATTGCACAACGGTGATGGTGATACAGTTATTGCACAACGGTGATGGTGATACAGTTATTGCACAACGGTGATGGTGATACAGTTATTGCACAACGGTGATGGTGATACAGTTATTGCACAACGGTGATGGTGATACAGTTATTGCACAACGGTGATGGTGATACAGTTATTGCACAACGGTGATGGTGATACAGTTATTGCACAACGGTGATGGTGATACAGTTATTGCACAACGGTGATGGTGATACAGTTATTGCACAACGGTGATGGTGATACAGTTATTGCACAACGGTGATGGTGATACAGTTATTGCACAACGGTGATGGTGATACAGTTATTGCACAACGGTGATGGTGATACAGTTATTGCACAACGGTGATGGTGATACAGTTATTGCACAACGGTGATGGTGATACAGTTATTGCACAACGGTGATGGTGATACAGTTATTGCACAACGGTGATGATGATAATAATGGCAGTGATAATGGTGATGGTGATAATAATGGCAGTGATAATGGTGATGGTGATAATAATGGCAGTGATAATGGTGATGATAATGGCAGTGATAACGGTGATGGTGATGATAATGGCAGTGATAACGGTGATGGTGATGATAATGACAGTGATAATGGTGATGGTGATGATAATGGCAGTGATAATGGTGATGGTGATGATAATGGCAGTGATAATGGTGATGGTGATAATAATGGTGATGATAATGGCAGTGATAACTGTGATGGTGATGATAATGGCAGTGATAACGGTGATGGAGATGATAATGGCAGTGATAATGGTGATGGTGATGGTGATGATAATGGCAGTGATAATGGTGATGATGACAATAATGGCAGTGATAATGGTGATGATAATGATGATAATAATGGCAGTGAAAATGGTGATGATGATAATAATAATGGCAATGACAATGGTGATGATGATAATAATGGCAGTGATAATGGTGATGATAATAATGGCAGTGATAATGGTGATGATGATAATAATGGCAGTGATAATGGTGATGATAATAATAATGGCAGTGGTGATGGTGATAATAACATGTACTGTCAGTTAGTAGTTTCTGTGTTGTTCTGGGTGATCATCTTCAAGGTTAGTTCAGAAAACAATCCACCAAGTCATTACCTCTCCCCTTTGTTCAACATTACATACACTACATGAAGACAGACACAGGGGATGCTTTCAAGTATTTGTACCAGACATTTGACAAAGACTATACAACTTTGAAAAAATTTTCATAACATTATTCATGTTTTATATAATTATTCTAAACTACATCTTCCACTGGTGATGATTTATATTATAACTTGGATCAGTCGTAATTAAACTGTTTCTAGAAAGGTAATAAAACTGTGACACTTTGAAATGTGTTCTGCATTGTTCAAGACTACGTAAACATCCACCGATCAGTTGGGGATGGTTTATATTACAACTATGTAAACATCCACTAATCAGTTGGGCATGGTTTATATTACAACTATGTAAACATCCACTAATCAGTTGGGCATGGTTTATATTACAACTATGTAAACATTAACTGATCAGTTGGGATGGTTTATATTACAACTATGTAAACATCCACTGATCACTTGGGGATGGTTTATATTATAACTATGTAAACACCCACTGAACAGGTAGGGATGGTTTATATTATAACTACGTAAACATCCACTGATCAGTTGGGGATGGTTTATGTTATAACTATGTAAACGTCCACTGACCCATTGGGGATGGTTTATATTATAACTACGTAAACATCCACTGATCAGTTAGGGATGGTTTATATTATAACTACGTAAACATCCATTGATCACTTGGGGATGGTTTATGTTATAACTATGTAAACATCCATTGATCAGTTGGGGATGGTTTATGTTATAACTATGTAAACGTCCACTGACCCATTGGGGATGGTTTATATTATAACTACGTAAACATCCATTGATCAGTTGGGGATGGTTTATATTATAACTATGTAAACGTCCACTGACCCATTGGGGATGGTTTATATTATAACTACGTAAACATCCACTGATCAGTTAGGGATGGTTTATATTATAACTATGTAAACGTCCACTGACCCATTGGGGATGGTTTATATTATAACTACATAAACATCCACTGATCAGTTAGGGATGGTTTATATTATAACTACGTAAACATCCATTGATCACTTGGGGATGGTTTATGTTATAACTATGTAAACATCCATTGATCAGTTGGGGATGGTTTATGTTATAACTATGTAAACGTCCACTGACCCATTGGGGATGGTTTATATTATAACTACGTAAACATCCATTGATCAGTTGGGGATGGTTTATATTATAACTATGTAAACATCCACTGATCAGTTGGGGATGGTTTATATTATAACTATGTAAACATCCATTGATCAGTTGGGGATGGTTTATATTATAACTACGTAAACATCCATTGATCAGTTGGGGATGGTTTATATTATAACTATGTAAACATCCACTGATCAGTTGGGGATGGTTTATATTATAACTATGTAAACATCCATTGATCAGTTGGGGATGGTTTATATTATAACTACGTAAACATCCACTGATCAGTTGGGGATGGTTTATATTATAACTATGTAAACGTCCACTGACCCATTGGGGATGGTTTATATTATAACTACGTAAACATCCACTGATCAGTTAGGGATGGTTTATATTATAACTATGTAAACGTCCACTGACCCATTGCGGATGGTTTATATTATAACTACGTAAACATCCACTGATCAGTTAGGGATGGTTTATATTATAACTATGTAAACGTCCACTGACCCATTGGGGATGGTTTATATTATAACTACGTAAACATCCACTGATCAGTTAGGGATGGTTTATATTATAACTACATAAACATCCACTGATCAGTTAGGGATGGTTTATATTATAACTACGTAAACATCCACTGATCAGATAGGGATGGTTTATATTATAACTATGTAAACGTCCACTGATCTGTTAGGGATGGTTTATATTATAACTACGTTAACATCGACTGATCAGTTGGGGATGGTTTATAATTATTATAACTATGTAGACGTCCACTGATCAGTTAGGGATGGTTTATATTATAACTATGTAAACATCGATTGATCAATTAGGGATGGTTTATATTATAACTACGTAAACATCGACTGATCAGTTAGGGATGGTTTATATTGTAACTACGTAAACATCCACTGATCAGTCAGGGATGATTTATATTATAACTTGGATCAGTCATAATCAAATTGTTTCTAAAAGGGTAATTATAGGATAGGGTTCAAAAATAATTTTATGGATCCTTTCTGGGTTTGTAGATGACCCCAGAAAGTTAGGCACCTGAGACAAAGCATCTAGGAAGAATAGCATAACATTTAACAACCATAGCAAACTGTTCAAGTCAGTAAAACTTATGTTTCTCTTCTCCACAGATGTTCTGTATGTGCCAACTTCCACCTGTGTCAGACCTGCTTCAACACGTCCATTCACAACCAGCACACCTTTCAGTTCAGACTGGTGAGTCTACACCACACTCGCACAGTCAACTTGTTAAGAATTTTTAGTAGCAAATCTGAAGTATCTAAGTATCCTTTTATAGGTTTTAATTTGTATACAGTGTTATAGCTTAAAGGGAGACAAGTGATTAAATTCAAGAAGAATGTAAAGATTAGAGGCAAGATATTAATAAATTAGAAGATCAAACCCAAAGGTGATCATGGTAGAGTTGCAAGTGCAGAAAAGAAGTAGTTTTAATTATCCGATGTAAAAAAGGAAATCTCTATTTTTTATTTGATATATAATTATGTATATATTTGTATTAAAGTATGTTTCATAATTGTCTGGATACAAATATTTGCTGTGATGAATGTGACTCTGGTTGTCACGTTGTGTTTCCGCTGGTTTCAGAAGAGTACCCAAAGGTGGCGACCTGCACCGGAGCGCCCCCGAGTGGCCGGCACTGGGTTGCCTGATGCTGTCATTGATAGTTTGATGTCTCGAGACATCCAAGATGCCGACTATGACTTACTTCTGCAGTTAGACAGGTACACAGGTCATTTCACGATACACATACACGCATCTGTGCACACATGTAAGCACACGCACGCACGCACGCACGCACGCACATACACACACACACATTTATGTACACATACACGCACACACAATATACACATAGCTGCAATCAGGTGTTCATTTTTCTGCAACCATTACAACTTTAAACATTCACTCTCTCGGTGCCATTTAAAGTCATCATAACCATTATTCAGTTACATCATCATGGTTAATTTAATTACATTTGTAATTCCATAATTAACACAATAATTTTTTGGCCAGGTTTAAAAACTCATGACTTTTTTTGGTTGCAAAGTAAACGCATACTCAACAACCAATTATTATTGACAATCCTTGTGTGTTGTAGCTCTCAGATGCCGAGTGATCTGACCCCTGAGAGTGTCCAATCTCTGCCTGTGGAGCGGGTCGCTGCCCACAGTCGTCTCCTTGCTCCCGGGCAGCAGTGTCGGGTCTGTCTCCGGCCATACACCGCCGGCGACACCTTGAGGCGGTTGCCATGCCGACACCACTTCCATCGAGAGTGCATTGACCAGTGGCTGCTTCACCGTCATCCAACGTGTCCAGTGGATGGGGTTGTTTATTCAAACTCGTCACTTCGTGAAACACGTGAGGCACAGCGATTGATGTAAGTTAAATGTGGTAACACGTTTATCACTGTGAATTTGTCGTTTGATATTATAATATTTTAAAATGAAAGGTTTACATTTTTGTTCTAAGAATTTGTTTCATGTTTATAAATTTTAAATGATTTACTATAGAAACAATATTTTAATGCCAAGTGTGCCGTCCTTATTCATTGATGTGAACTTGCTTCTGAAATGTTACATTTATGTATGAAGGATTCCCGACACATACAAAGTCGTTTGTCATTGATATGTTTTTAAAACAAGATGTTGTGCATTTTAGGCAAAAAGTTAAATCAGCATCTGAACATGGCAAAGAAAATGTTGCCTCTGAACCAGATGCCTCGGGGTTGCACATTCCGGGCATAGGTATAGTGAGGCAGAGATGCAACTCTTTGGCCCCCCTAGCAGCAGAGCAATTGTCACGACGACCAGGTCTCCATGGTAACCGGCCACCCAGACAGATGGACACTGTGGAGGCGATAGTGAGGCAGGCAGTGTTTGGAGTCAGCGGTCAGGGAATCACACCAGCTGACAGCATGTAAGAACTATGAACATGGTTTTTAAGTCGCCAACTTCTCACAATTTTGTTTAGCAATAATACACATTATGATACAGTCTGAACAAAATAGGTGTTTGTTTTTCAAGTGTTTCAATTAAATTCAGTTTTATACGAATTTACCTTTCCTTTTGCACACACACACACACACACACACACACACACACACACACACACACACACACACACACACACACACACACACACACACACACACACACACACACAATTGTTCTGCTTTTTTATTTATTCATATTTGCGAATTCAATTTCTTTCAACAGTGCCATTTCAAGACTGCACAATCAGCTGAATCTGATGCCAAAAGGAGAGGTGCTGCCCCCTACTGGTCGCATAAAGAGGGTACCTGTTGCACCCTCCATCCCCCTCCCTCACGATGTGTCATTGGCCGATGCGTCTGCCAAACATTTTGGTCTTGGAATCACAGGTGGTGCCAGTGGTGTTCCCCCGAGAGGTCCAAGGCAGATGGAGCGGCCTAGGTCTGATCATTCTGGTCGGTCACTTCTTGCACCAGTAGAACATTCAGTTAAGATGTTAAGTTATAGTTGAAACATTAGTATACCTGTAGTTGTGATAGTTGAAACATTAGTATGCCCGTAGTTGTGATAGTTGAAACATTAGTATACCTGTAGTTGTGATAGTTGAAATATTAGTATACCTGTAGTTGTGATAGTTGAAACATTAGTATACCTGTAGTTGTGATAGTTGAAACATTGGTATACCTGTAGTTGTGATAGTTAAAACAAAGGTATACCTGTAGTTGTGATAGTTGAAACATTAGTATACACGTTGTTGTGATATTTGAAACATTAGTATACACGTTGTTGTGATAGTTGAAACATTAGTATACCTGTAGTTGTGATAGTTGAAACATTAGTATACCTGTAGTTGTGATAGTTGAAACATTAGTATACCTGTAGTTGTGATAGTTGAAACATTAGTATACCTGTAGTTGTGATAGTTGAAACATTAGTATACCTGTAGTTGTGATAGTTGAAACGTTAGTATACCTGTAGTTGTGATAGTTGAAACGTTAGTATACCTGTAGTTGTGACAGTTGAAACATTAGTATACCTGTAGTTGTGATAGTTGAAACATTAGTATACCTGTAGTTGTGACAATGAAACATTAGTATACCTGTAGTTGTGATAATTGAAACATTGGTATACCTGTAGTTGTGATAGTTGAAACATTAGTGTACCTGTAGTTGTGATAGTTGAAACATTAGTATACCTGTAGTTGTGATAGTAGAAACATTAGTATACCTGTAGTTGTGATAGTTGAAACATTAGTATACCTGTAGTTGTGATAGTTGAAACATTAGTATACCTGTAGTTGTGGTAGTTGAAACATTGGTATACCTGTAGTTGTGATAGTTGAAACATTGGTATACCTGTAGTTGTGATATTTGAAACAATAGTATACCTGTAGTTGTGATAGTTGAAACAATAGTATACCTGTAGTTGTGATAGTTGAAACATTAGTATACCTGTAGTTGTGATAGTTGAAACATTAATATACCTGTGATAGTTGAATACAGTCAGACGTTGTCACTGAATCTAGCTCATCCTGTGTTGAGAACTGAATCAGCTACTGAAGTGACTTTTCATACTATTAAAAATACAAGGCACTTAAAGCTTCCACTTTTCCTATCGTAACAGAAATTTAAAATCTGCACTTGGCACTTGGTTAAATGGTACAAAGTGTTATAATTCGCCTTTGTTCCTGCAGAAAAGAGGATTCCAGGTACATCGATGTCACGGCAGAGGACAGTAGAGCGAAGACGTGACCGTAGTTCTAGCGCTAACAGAGAGAGGACAGCACGACCAGCAGGCACTTCACAGACAGCAGCGGGAGGCAGCTCTCTTGTAAGTCCTTCATGTTTTAAACAGATACACTCAGATTACCATAAGTAGTAGGCTGAAATGTAATTTAAATAAATTCTTGTTATTGCACACAAAATGACCAACAAAGCTGAAACTATCTCCTGTCTCTCTACTGGAGTCGTTATGGTGGAGATTACTTAATGATGCGCGCTCTATTCGTGTTAGGAGGATATCATTTTATTATTTATATTTTATAATATGTTATTTGATTTGAAACAATAAAACCTTTTTTCTCGGCAGCTCTGCTATAGACGGACCATGTTTATAAGCCCATTAATTTGTTTAAATTGTTCCTGGAAAATGTGTTTCTTGTTTCCAACACATTTTCATTTGATATCAACATGCAACATTCTACTTTCACAGAGGGAAAAGTACATCAATTAAGACAATAAACTGAGCACAATCATAATAATAATCATCTGTATTGCCAGAAGTATGGGAATTATTTTTGCCATCATAAATAGATTAAATTAATGCTATTTTGTAAAAATGTTAATGTTACTTGAGGGGAGACTCCCACTAACATCTAAATGTGTCACTTGTCTTGTTTGCTACACTTGTTGCGTTGTAATATTCACTGTAGTATGGTAACTTGACTGATTTATTCAAGTAGGTTTAATTAAAGAGTGTCCAAAATAACTAGTTAATTTCACACTTGTATCACATCACATATCAGTGGTAATAGGAATTCATATGTGTATAACGCCTCAATTATATAAATTTGTTTTATGTAAAATTACATATCTTTTATATATCTAGAAAGTATACAATATAAGACTGTTAAACCACACTATTTATTTTCAGAGTCTGCAGACCCTGTACATAGGCAATGACCCAGACACGACAGTGGTCACTACAGATGACGTTATAACTGGTGGCAGTGCCAAGTCACAACTGCGTCGAGGACACATATCGGCTCCGGGTGGTGTAAATCACCATGGCAACAGACGCACGGAGGACCCTTATCGCTGGGGAAACACAGTGGAGTTCCAGGGTGATGACATGATGCTGGCAGGAAGTGCACTTACTGACATGGGCACATGACACTAACTGGCAGCTGGTGTCACTAGTGACATGGACACCCGGCACTAACTGGAAGCTAGTGACACATGCACACGACACTAACTGGAAGCTGGTGTCACTAGTGGCATGGGCACACGGCACTAACTGGCAGCTGGTATCTCTAGTGACGTGGGCACATGACACTAAGGCGCGGCTGATGTCTATATATAGTTTATCGCGTATGATTCCAACAGTATTATAGAAAATCACTTGACTGTTGTTATCTATCGACTTCTACTAATTACCTGTAATAGCAAACAGCTTGTTGGTCGAGTTTAGATTGAGACGGATCACAGAATGTGTGTAACAACATTGTCATGTATTATTTATTTGTTTATTAATAAGAATATTTGTTCAACATAAACTGATGACGTGTACAGACTTTTCAATCTGCTTACAAATGTCCATCCAACATTTCCCTGATCTATGTCACCTCGGAGATCTAACAGACACCTTTCAACATTTTTTGTGCAGTAAAATGCATGTAATAAAGTGTAAACTTTGGGCCTGATCACAAAATAGAATCATTGGAGTTCCACAAATTTTGCAGCTATATTTACAGCACTTTGAATCTTGTACATAGTAATTAATATTGGAATTCTAAAATAAGCACAATTTATATTTGTTGTGAAAAATCCCATAAAAGGGGGTGTTTTTTATATTTCGGAGGTACTGTTTGGAGAAAGAATTAACTAAAAACTACGAAAGCAAACAAGCATCTAAACAGGATTGGTGCTGGCATTGAGCCATCGACATGACAGGAGAGACCAGGCCAAAAAACTATAGAAACAAATGAAAAACATCAAATATGTGACTTCTTTTAATAACCTGCCACATGACAGGAATGCATCTTGAATAGTAAACTACTGTAACATTAATATTGTGTACAATGTATGGTATTTTATTAAATAATCTAATGTAATTTGATTAGATCATCCGATGCTATGAAGTGTTGACCTCTGGTTTCAAGCCAAGACTGTTTGACCACCAATACAAGCTGTCATAATAATATCTGTCTATACTAACTAGAGTAGCAAAACCTGGCCAACTACAATCTAAAGAGATGTTTTGGTTCCTGCATTATGTTATACATTTTCAACTTCAACACTATTTTAACTTTTTTAATGGTTTAAATTTGACTCACTAAGCATTTATATATATGATTAAGTGTTTTTATATATATTTAAACAAGGACTGTTTAGTTATACTGCAATTGTCACTACTCTGGTAACCTCCACGTCTACAGTTCATCTTCCAGTGGTGTGCAACTTAACTTCTACATTGATCAAACAAATCGCATATTTTCTTAGTGAAAATAAAATGTGGTCCCAAACAATACAAATATGATCAACTATTCTCCATGCATAACACACTTAACGTCTACAGTTCATCTTCCAGTGGTGTGCAACTTAACTTCTACATTGATCAAACAAATCGCATATTTTCTTAGTGAAAATAAAATGTGGTCCCAAACAATACAAATATGATCAACTATTCTCCATGCATAACACACTTAACGTATATCACACTTAACATATAACACACTTAACATATAACACACCGATACTATTTGTATCACATATAACACACAAAGTAGAAAACACTGATACTGTTTGTGAGTGCACCCACAGATAAAATACAACATAAGATAACGTATCAGTGACCCCTACATAACACAACATAAGATAACGTATCAGTGGCCCCTACATAACACAACATAAGATAACGTATCAGTGGCCCCTACATAACACAACATAAGATAACGTATCAGTGGCCCCTACATAACACAACATAAGATAACGTATCAGTGACCCCTACATAACATAAGATAACGTATCAGTGACCCCTACATAACACAACATAAGATAACGTATCAGTGACCCCTACATAACACAACATAAGATAACGTATCAGTGACCCCTACATAACACAACATAAGATAACGTATCAGTGACCCCTACATAACACAACATAAGATAACATATCAGTGACCCCTACATAACACAACATAAGATAACGTATCAGTGACCCCTACATAACACAACATAAGATAACGTATCAGTGACCCCTACATAACATAAGATAACGTATCAGTGACCCCTACATAACACAACATAAGATAACGTATCAGTGACCCCTACATAACACAACAAGATAACGTATCAGTGGCCCCTACATAACACAACATAAGATAACGTATCAGTGACCCCTACATAACACAACATAAGATAACGTATCAGTGACCCCTACATAACACAACATAAGATAACGTATCAATGACCCCTACATAACACAACATAAGATAACGTATCGGTGACCCCTACATAACAACAATGATATTTACCAATCACCAGACAACAAATGTACCGGTAAAGTTTAATAATTATCATTTATCAATTGCCCACAGACAACACATCTAAAGTTTCTTCTTGACTTTGCATATGATGCAATTCATAACATATTTAAAAAGTACTACACTGTCACCATTACTACAAATATGATACAATTCACATTTATTTCTTGAGCAAGACTATTATCAGCCAATTCTAAGCACCCAGACACTGTCCACACCTGTCATTTCTGTACTCTTAGTCTCGCAATTATCCTTACATTTTTACCATTCATTTTCAAGAGTTCTCTGAAATGTTTACTTGTTGATGGCTAGGATATTTTTGTCATACTTCTACTATTAAAATGTAATTAAAATTTATCACAGAAAAGTGTTAAGTCTCATAAGTTGGCAAAGAAAGTTACGTGTTTAGTATTGATTCAACCGCCCTACCAACATGTGATGTATATAAAATTGCTATTAGCGTCAATTAGCATAAGCCTATTTGAGCTGCAGTGACACCTGTATGTAGCATGGTGTCTGATACATGAAGAGGACCACACCCTCACAATATGGCAGGTGAATACTGGACCAGGGCAAACAAAATGACCATGAATGCTACAGTGTGTGTTATGTAATTCATGCGTGCTAGAACTAACAAATGTTCATTAATAGAAATGCTACATCCACAAGTGTTCGATACGTAGGTTCTGCCTAAAATAACATTAAGAAGCTACAGCTTAAACATCTTGCTTTTCATACAGAAATAAACTGCATTCATCGCAAACCAAATAATATATTCATACTCTCTCCTTTTTTGCATAGTATTATTAAATGGTATCACAATGCCAGCAGGATGTGAGATGTTCGTACAATGCATATCAAGTATCACTTTCTACTATCCCCAGACATTTTATATTTAAAAACCATAAAACAACCCAATATCACTTTTGGATCCTCCAGTCTTCTGGCAAGAAGTGCTGCCTTTATGTGGCGGTTATATTTTCCATTGACAAAGTTAATAACATCCCTGCAGATTGACACACATATTAATTATAGATTTACCCAACATCTGTGGTACTTAAACAGTTTTAACAAAACATTAAATAGGACGGTTGGAGTTTCAGAGATAGTACATTTGTGTTCAGGACAGCCTCAAATTCAACTGGACCAGCTCTTCTCGTACTTAAGATCTTCAAAGAACAAGTTACAACTGACACCCATTTACTGATGATATAATTCTTCCTGTGGATCATTTTGTGATATAATTTACCCTCGACTTCAAAACCGCACTACTTCACTGACGCAGACAAGTAAAACTAGTTTCTACAAATGCCAAATTAACCCTTTCCTGACCAGTATCAAGCTACCACGTCTCACGCAGCTGGACTGGCGGCCTTATTGATTTCTTTCGATGACAAGACTCGAAAGACATCATAGACCTTGTTGCGGAACACTCGTTTGAAATGGCGGCCAGCGTTGTGGTAGAGTCGAACACACGTCCTCTTCTGTCCTTTGTTCACTTCATCCTCGATGTCCCAGATTTCCGCCATGGTACACCCGTTACTGCAACAGTCACATGTGTGTGAAAATAAGGGGTCGTCTCAAGTTTGCAAGCAAGTTAGGGTTAACCCTAACCTTCTCCACCAAAATGTGTTATGGGACCAACATGGCTTCTAATACCCCCCCAAATTCAACTACAGTGTACCGTGATGTGAACTGACATGACCACATCCAACAAAGGCTTTGTGAATGTACAGAATTCCAATGCAATTGGATATCATGGATGGTGGGTGGGTGTAGAGTCATTGCATTGGCTACTGACAATATTTTCGATTTCCTTTTTTTGAATTTGGATACGTGTGTGGGTCGAGGGGGACAATCCTATCCATTTTTTATTGCATTTTGTTATATTTACAATGCCCTGCCAAAACCTAGAACTGATACAGGATTTGTCAGGAAATTTGAGAAGAAACAAACTAATTTTAGTTAACATCAATTATAACTAGACTGATTAAATATGATTGCTGTCCAATGGCTTTTTAGTATCGTTGTTTCATCACCCTTATTCAATATCTGCTAATGTTGTATTTATTAAATATAGCGAAGGGATGTTGTTGTAAGTAGAAGTGTTTGAACTGGCACCTTGACCGTTGGTTGCACCAGCTCATCTCCACAATGACATAGTTGACATGGAGATCAACTAAGGCCTGCCACACTTCCTTGAGGGGCTTACGACTGTAGACAGTGTACACCTTCCTGGTGCGAGCCCTGCAATGGATGTAGGCTGACATGAGGACACAATGAGGTGTATTTGATTATTTTTAGGAGCAGTTTGTCTGATTTATGTGGTGTAATAATATTATTTCTGTATACTGTGCAAATATGATATACATGTATTTCTTCAACTGACCTTTTACATGTGGTTTCTTAGTTACTGTAATATAAGCATACTATTATTATTATTAAAAACTCATTGTAATGTACTTTGATTTGTAAGGAGGTAAACATTACTGATTATGTTTGATAATCCTAGGTAATTTCAGTACTATTTTGTGATGGCACATAATAGTATTTTATTGTTCTTACGTTGTAGCACATAACACAATATATCTCTCATCAAGTTATATTATTTCTGTGTATCAAGACTTATCTTCCAAAAACACTTGCATGCGTACATCTACACACAGAGAGACATAGGAAGGTTACCTGAGTTCAGCGTCTTCATAATGAGGGTGGTTTACAATTATATTATTTCTGTGTATCAAAACTTATCTTCAAAAAACACTTGCATGCGTACATCTACACACAGAGAGACATAGCAAGGTTACCTGAGTTCAGCGTCTTCATAATGAGGGTGGTTAACAATTATATTATTTCTGTGTATCAAGACTTATCTTCCAAAAACACTTGCATGCGTACATCTACACACAGAGAGACATAGGAAGGTTACCTGAGTTCAGCGTCTTCATAATGAGGGTGGTTTACAATTATATTATTTCTGTGTATCAAAACTTATCTTCAAAAAACACTTGCATGCGTACATCTACACACAGAGAGACATAGCAAGGTTACCTGAGTTCAACGTCTTCATAATGAGGGTGGTTAACAATTATATTATTTCTGTGTATAAAAACTTATCTTCCAAAAACACTTGCATGCGTACATCTATACACAGAGAGACATAGGAAGGTTACCTGATTTCAGCGTCTTCATAATGAGGGTGGTTAACAATTATATTATTTCTGTGTATCAAGACTTATCTTCCAAAAACACTTGCATGCGTACATCTACACACAGAGAGACATAGGAAGGTTACCTGAGTTCAGCGTCTTCATAATGAGGGTGGTTAACAATTATATTATTTCTGTGTATCAAGACTTATCTTCCAAAAACACTTGCATGCGTACATCTACACACAGAGAGACATAGGAAGGTTACCTGAGTTCAGCGTCTTCATAATGAGGGTGGTTAACAATTATATTATTTCTGTGTATCAAGACTTATCTTCCAAAAACACTTGCATGCGTACATCTACACACAGAGAGACATAGGAAGGTTACCTGAGTTCAGCGTCTTCATAATGAGGGTGGTTAACAATTATATTATTTCTGTGTATCAAGACTTATCTTCCAAAAACACTTGCATGCGTACATCTACACACAGAGAGACATAGCAAGGTTACCTGAGTTCAGCGTCTTCATAATGAGGGTGGTTAACAATTATATTATTTCTGTGTATCAAAACTTATCTTCAAAAAACACTTGCATGCGTACATCTACACACAGAGAGACATAGGAAGGTTACCTGAGTTCAGCGTCTTCATAATGAGGGTGGTTAACAATTATATTATTTCTGTGTATCAAAACTTATCTTAAAAAAACACTTGCATGCGTACATCTACACACAGAGAGACATAGGAAGGTTACCTGAGTTCAGCGTCTTCATAATGAGGGTGGTTAACAATTATATTATTTCTGTGTATCAAAACTTATCTTCAAAAAACACTTGCATGCGTACATCTACACACAGAGAGACATAGGAAGGTTACCTGAGTTCAGCGTCTTCATAATGAGGGTGGTTAACAATTATATTATTTCTGTGTATCAAAACTTATCTTCAAAAAACACTTGCATGCGTACATCTACACACAGAGAGACATAGGAAGGTTACCTGAGTTCAGCGTCTTCATAATGAGGGTGGTTAAAATTATATTATTTCTGTGTATCAAAACTTATCTTCAAAAAACACTTGCATGCGTACATCTACACACAGAGAGACATAGCAAGGTTACCTGAGTTCAGCGTCTTCATAATGAGGGTGGTTAACAATTCTATTATTTCTGTGTATCAAGATTTATCTTCCAAAAACACTTGCATGCGTACATCTACACACAGAGAGACATAGCAAGGTTACCTGAGTTCAGCGTCTTCATAATGAGGGTGGTTAACAATGGGTCGACCTGTGCACAGTTTAACGGTGGCCATGGTGGGCATTGGACCGGCAAACACTGCATCTAAAACACACAAAATAACAGACAATAAAGCAGCAAATGATTTATCCTATTGCTAATCTGGTTAATTGACATTCTGATATGTAATTTGAGAATACTTTAAGTAATATGCATAGTTCTTTAATAAAAGATTTGGTAAAATCTGTGAAAGATTGACTTTGAATAATAAATTGAATAACTTGCAAATGTGAAAACTATTATGTGGACTCTTGACTTTTTACAGAATTGGTTCTGGTCCCATTTGAAAATTAACATTTCATTCACTGAGCTTACTAAAACTAAACAACAAATGTGAATAAGTGAACCAACATGCCACAGTGGACATTAGGAAGGCCCAAATGTGTTCAACTTGCCTGGAGGGAGTACTGCATTGATCCAGTCCACTAGCTCCTCTAGTGGTGGGTTGCTGAACTCGCCGGTGATACTCATCTGGTGTGAGAGGTTGGCGAGGCCCTGGAAGCTCATGCTTGCTACCACTGCCGCAAGGACCGCGTAGTGTCTGCCGCGCTCTCCCACACAGCCAAACAACTGCAGGGGCAGACACGGCTTATCAGGTACATGCATTTGTGCTTATACTTCCTTCTGCAGCGTGGTATACATTAACATTTAATGTTCACTAACAACAAAATAACATAACATGTCGCTATCAGATACATATATTACAGGTAGCGTACAAACATTCTCAGAGAGCTGCGATTGCACTCAGATTCGCTGATGTTTGACCAAGCACACGTCAAGAGACAATGTGTACTTGTGCCTCACCTGTCGTGATGCAAGGAGTGAGGTGAGCAGACACAGGTGGGGCGTCCAGAAGAGCTTCAGTCGCATTATGAGGACAGCCATTGCTGTGAAGGCTGCCAGTTGGAAGAGATGGTACACCAACTGAAACAGGAAACATCCACTACGTCAATGTGACACTCTTTACAAACAGCTAGTAATGTGCACCTTTCCCTATTAAATATCTTCATTCATGTTATACCAATAGAACACTTGTTTCAATCTGGAGAATGTATTTAACCAGCCAATAATTACATTCATAAGCTGTCTATCTTCTTTAAAATTACGGCTATTAAAATTACTGCAAAACAATTATATATATATATATTGTAACACCTGGGTACCTATCTTAGGAACTCCCATGTGAAAAATCCCCAGTGCTAGAGGTGCGGGAAAGTAAACAAGACTTGCAGAAACTGTGCTGTGTTTTGACATCCAAAGTGCAGTATTCAATATATTACCTCGGCTCCAGGCTTTGATCTGTGTTCACTGCAACATAAGAACATGTTCATGAGAGATCTACATAATAGATTACTGACAAACTTTCTAACACTCTAAATGCCATCATTCTGTTGATGTCATGTCAACATAGTCAAATGATGTGGTACATCATTTCAACGACAGGGAACTGAAACAAATTTTCAAACATTAGATTGACCGATTTGTGTGTTATGATGCTAGCATTGTGATTTGTGTGTTATGATGCTAACATTGTGATTTGTGTGTTATGATGATACCATTGTGATCTGTGTGTTATGATTCTAGCAATGTGATTTGTGTGTTATGATGCTAGCATTATGATTTGTGTGTTATGATGCTAGCATTGTGATTTGTGTGTTATGATGCTAGCATTGTGATTTGTGTGTTATAATGCTAGCATTGTGATTTGTGTGTTATGATGCTACCATTGTGATCTGTGTGTTATGATGATACCATTGTGATATGTGTGTTATGATGCTACCATTGTGATTTGTGTGTTATGATGCTAGCATTGTGATATGTGTGTTATGATGCTACCATTGTGATCTGTGTGTTATGATGATACCATTGTGATTTGTGTGTTATGATGCTAGCATTGTGATTTGTGTGTTATGATGATACCATTGTGATTTGTGTGTTATGATGCTAGCATTGTGATTTGTGTGTTATGATGCTAGCATTGTGATTTGTGTGTTATGATGCTAGCATTGTGATTTGTGTGTTATGTTGCTAGCATTGTGATTTGTGTGTTATGATGCTAGCATTGTGATTTGTGTGTTATGATGCTACCATTGTGATTTGTGTGTTATGATGCTAGCATTGTTATTTGTGTGTTATGATGCTAGCATTGTGATTTGTGTGTTATGATGCTACCATTGTGATTTGTGAGTTATGATGCTAGCATTGTGATTTGTGTGTTATGATGATACCATTGTGATTTGTGTGTTATGATGCTAGCATTGTGATTTGTGTGTTATGATGCTAGCATTGTGATTTGTGTGTTATGATGCTAACATTGTGATTTGTGTGTTATGATGATACCATTGTGATCTGTGTGTTATGATTCTAGCAATGTGATTTGTGTGTTATGATGCTAGCATTATGATTTGTGTGTTATGATGCTAGCATTGTGATTTGTGTGTTATGATGCTAGCATTGTGATTTGTGTGTTATAATGCTAGCATTGTGATTTGTGTGTTATGATGCTACCATTGTGATCTGTGTGTTATGATGATACCATTGTGATATGTGTGTTATGATGCTACCATTGTGATTTGTGTGTTATGATGCTAGCATTGTGATATGTGTGTTATGATGCTACCATTGTGATCTGTGTGTTATGATGATACCATTGTGATTTGTGTGTTATGATGCTAGCATTGTGATTTGTGTGTTATGATGATACCATTGTGATTTGTGTGTTATGATGCTAGCATTGTGATTTGTGTGTTATGATGCTAGCATTGTGATTTGTGTGTTATGATGCTACCATTGTGATTTGTGTGTTATGATGCTAGCATTGTTATTTGTGTGTTATGATGCTAGCATTGTGATTTGTGTGTTATGATGCTACCATTGTGATTTGTGAGTTATGATGCTAGCATTGTGATTTGTGTGTTATGATGATACCATTGTGATTTGTGTGTTATGATGCTAGCATTGTGATTTGTGTGTTATGATGCTAGCATTGTGATTTGTGTGTTATGATGCTAGCATTGTGATTTGTGTGTTATGATGCTAGCATTGTGATTTGTGTGTTATAATGCTACCATTGTGATTTGTGTGTTATGATGCTACCATTGTGATTTGTGTGTTATGATGCTACCATTGTGATTTGTGTTATGATGCAAGCAATGTGATTTGTGTGTTATGATGCTAGCATTGTGATTTGTGTGTTATGATGCTAGCAATGTGATTTGTGTTATGATGCAAGCAATGTGATTTGTGTGTTATGATGATACCATTGTGATTTGTGTTATGATGCAAAGCAATGTGATTTGTGTGTTATGATGGTAGCATTGTGATTTGTGTGTTATGATGGTAGCATTGTGATTTGTGTGTTATGATGGTAGCATTGTGATTTGTGTGTTATGATGATACCATTGTGATCTGTGTGTTATGATTCTAGCAATGTGATTTGTGTGTTATGATGCTAGCATTGTGATTTGTGTGTTATGATGCTAGCATTGTGATTTGTGTGTTATAATGCTAGCATTGTGATTTGTGTGTTATGATGCTACCATTGTGATTTGTGTGTTATGATGCTAGCATTGTGATTTGTGTGTTATGATGCTACCATTGTGATTTGTGTGTTATGATGCTACCATTGTGTTTTGTGTTATGATGCTACCATTGTGATCTGTGTGTTATGATGCTAGCATTGTGATTTGTGTGTTATGATGCTGGCATTGTGATTTGTGTGTTATGATGCTAGCATTGTGATTTGTGTGTTATGATGCTAGCATTGTGATTTGTGTGTTATGATGCTAGCATTGTGATTTGTGTGTTATGATGCTACCATTGTGATTTGTGTGTTATGATGCTACCATTGTGTTTTGTGTTATGATGCTACCATTGTGATGTGTGTGTTATGATGCTAGCATTGTGATTTGTGTGTTATGATGCTAGCATTGTGATTTGTGTGTTATGTTGCTAGCATTGTGATTTGTGTGTTATGATGCTAGCATTGTGATTTGTGTGTTATGATGCTACCATTGTGATTTGTGTGTTATGATGCTAGTAATGTGATATGTGTGTTATGATGCTAGCATTGTGACTTGTGTGTTATGATGCTACCATTGTGATATGTGTGTTATGATGCTAGTAATGTGATATGTGTGTTATGATGCTAGCATTGTGATTTGTGTGTTATGATGCTAGCATTGTGATTTGTGTGTTATGTTGCTAGCATTGTGATTTGTGTGTTATGATGCTAGCATTGTGATTTGTGTGTTATGATGCTACCATTGTGATTTGTGTGTTATGATGCTAGCATTGTTATTTGTGTGTTATGATGCTAGCATTGTGATTTGTGTGTTATGATGCTACCATTGTGATTTGTGAGTTATGATGCTAGCATTGTGATTTGTGTGTTATGATGATACCATTGTGATTTGTGTGTTATGATGCTAGCATTGTGATTTGTGTGTTATGATGCTAGCATTGTGATTTGTGTGTTATGATGCTAACATTGTGATTTGTGTGTTATGATGATACCATTGTGATCTGTGTGTTATGATTCTAGCAATGTGATTTGTGTGTTATGATGCTAGCATTATGATTTGTGTGTTATGATGCTAGCATTGTGATTTGTGTGTTATGATGCTAGCATTGTGATTTGTGTGTTATAATGCTAGCATTGTGATTTGTGTGTTATGATGCTACCATTGTGATCTGTGTGTTATGATGATACCATTGTGATATGTGTGTTATGATGCTACCATTGTGATTTGTGTGTTATGATGCTAGCATTGTGATATGTGTGTTATGATGCTACCATTGTGATCTGTGTGTTATGATGATACCATTGTGATTTGTGTGTTATGATGCTAGCATTGTGATTTGTGTGTTATGATGATACCATTGTGATTTGTGTGTTATGATGCTAGCATTGTGATTTGTGTGTTATGATGCTAGCATTGTGATTTGTGTGTTATGATGCTACCATTGTGATTTGTGTGTTATGATGCTAGCATTGTTATTTGTGTGTTATGATGCTAGCATTGTGATTTGTGTGTTATGATGCTACCATTGTGATTTGTGAGTTATGATGCTAGCATTGTGATTTGTGTGTTATGATGATACCATTGTGATTTGTGTGTTATGATGCTAGCATTGTGATTTGTGTGTTATGATGCTAGCATTGTGATTTGTGTGTTATGATGCTAGCATTGTGATTTGTGTGTTATGATGCTAGCATTGTGATTTGTGTGTTATAATGCTACCATTGTGATTTGTGTGTTATGATGCTACCATTGTGATTTGTGTGTTATGATGCTACCATTGTGATTTGTGTTATGATGCAAGCAATGTGATTTGTGTGTTATGATGCTAGCATTGTGATTTGTGTGTTATGATGCTAGCAATGTGATTTGTGTTATGATGCAAGCAATGTGATTTGTGTGTTATGATGATACCATTGTGATTTGTGTTATGATGCAAAGCAATGTGATTTGTGTGTTATGATGGTAGCATTGTGATTTGTGTGTTATGATGGTAGCATTGTGATTTGTGTGTTATGATGGTAGCATTGTGATTTGTGTGTTATGATGATACCATTGTGATCTGTGTGTTATGATTCTAGCAATGTGATTTGTGTGTTATGATGCTAGCATTGTGATTTGTGTGTTATGATGCTAGCATTGTGATTTGTGTGTTATAATGCTAGCATTGTGATTTGTGTGTTATGATGCTACCATTGTGATTTGTGTGTTATGATGCTAGCATTGTGATTTGTGTGTTATGATGCTACCATTGTGATTTGTGTGTTATGATGCTACCATTGTGTTTTGTGTTATGATGCTACCATTGTGATCTGTGTGTTATGATGCTAGCATTGTGATTTGTGTGTTATGATGCTGGCATTGTGATTTGTGTGTTATGATGCTAGCATTGTGATTTGTGTGTTATGATGCTAGCATTGTGATTTGTGTGTTATGATGCTAGCATTGTGATTTGTGTGTTATGATGCTACCATTGTGATTTGTGTGTTATGATGCTACCATTGTGTTTTGTGTTATGATGCTACCATTGTGATGTGTGTGTTATGATGCTAGCATTGTGATTTGTGTGTTATGATGCTAGCATTGTGATTTGTGTGTTATGTTGCTAGCATTGTGATTTGTGTGTTATGATGCTAGCATTGTGATTTGTGTGTTATGATGCTACCATTGTGATTTGTGTGTTATGATGCTAGCATTGTTATTTGTGTGTTATGATGCTAGCATTGTGATTTGTGTGTTATGATGCTACCATTGTGATTTGTGAGTTATGATGCTAGCATTGTGATTTGTGTGTTATGATGATACCATTGTGATTTGTGTGTTATGATGCTAGCATTGTGATTTGTGTGTTATGATGCTAGCATTGTGATTTGTGTGTTATGATGCTAACATTGTGATTTGTGTGTTATGATGATACCATTGTGATCTGTGTGTTATGATTCTAGCAATGTGATTTGTGTGTTATGATGCTAGCATTATGATTTGTGTGTTATGATGCTAGCATTGTGATTTGTGTGTTATGATGCTAGCATTGTGATTTGTGTGTTATAATGCTAGCATTGTGATTTGTGTGTTATGATGCTACCATTGTGATCTGTGTGTTATGATGATACCATTGTGATATGTGTGTTATGATGCTACCATTGTGATTTGTGTGTTATGATGCTAGCATTGTGATATGTGTGTTATGATGCTACCATTGTGATCTGTGTGTTATGATGATACCATTGTGATTTGTGTGTTATGATGCTAGCATTGTGATTTGTGTGTTATGATGATACCATTGTGATTTGTGTGTTATGATGCTAGCATTGTGATTTGTGTGTTATGATGCTAGCATTGTGATTTGTGTGTTATGATGCTACCATTGTGATTTGTGTGTTATGATGCTAGCATTGTTATTTGTGTGTTATGATGCTAGCATTGTGATTTGTGTGTTATGATGCTACCATTGTGATTTGTGAGTTATGATGCTAGCATTGTGATTTGTGTGTTATGATGATACCATTGTGATTTGTGTGTTATGATGCTAGCATTGTGATTTGTGTGTTATGATGCTAGCATTGTGATTTGTGTGTTATGATGCTAGCATTGTGATTTGTGTGTTATGATGCTAGCATTGTGATTTGTGTGTTATAATGCTACCATTGTGATTTGTGTGTTATGATGCTACCATTGTGATTTGTGTGTTATGATGCTACCATTGTGATTTGTGTTATGATGCAAGCAATGTGATTTGTGTGTTATGATGCTAGCATTGTGATTTGTGTGTTATGATGCTAGCAATGTGATTTGTGTTATGATGCAAGCAATGTGATTTGTGTGTTATGATGATACCATTGTGATTTGTGTTATGATGCAAAGCAATGTGATTTGTGTGTTATGATGGTAGCATTGTGATTTGTGTGTTATGATGGTAGCATTGTGATTTGTGTGTTATGATGGTAGCATTGTGATTTGTGTGTTATGATGATACCATTGTGATCTGTGTGTTATGATTCTAGCAATGTGATTTGTGTGTTATGATGCTAGCATTGTGATTTGTGTGTTATGATGCTAGCATTGTGATTTGTGTGTTATAATGCTAGCATTGTGATTTGTGTGTTATGATGCTACCATTGTGATTTGTGTGTTATGATGCTAGCATTGTGATTTGTGTGTTATGATGCTACCATTGTGATTTGTGTGTTATGATGCTACCATTGTGTTTTGTGTTATGATGCTACCATTGTGATCTGTGTGTTATGATGCTGGCATTGTGATTTGTGTGTTATGATGCTAGCACTGTGATTTGTGTGTTATGATGCTGGCATTGTGATTTGTGTGTTATGATGCTAGCATTGTGATTTGTGTGTTATGATGCTAGCATTGTGATTTGTGTGTTATGATGCTACCATTGTGATTTGTGTGTTATGATGCTACCATTGTGATTTATGTGTTATGATGCTACCATTGTGTTTTGTGTTATGATGCTACCATTGTGATTTGTGTGTTATGATGCTAGCATTGTGATTTGTGTGTTATGATGCTAGCAATGTGATTTGTGTGTTATGATGATACCATTGTGATTTGTGTGTTATGATGCTACCATTGTGATTTGTGTGTTATGATGCTAGCATTGTGATTTGTGTGTTATGATGCTAGCATTGTGATTTGTGTGTTATGATGCTAGCATTGTGATTTGTGTGTTATCATGATACCATTGTGATTTGTGTGTTATGATCCTAGAATTGTGATTTGTGTGTTATGATGCTACCATTGTGATTTGTGTGTTATGATGATACCATTGTGATTTGTGCGTTATGATGCTAGCATTGTGATTTGTGTGTTATGATGCTAGCATTGTGATTTGTGTGTTATGATGATACCATTGTGATTTGTGTGTTATGATGCTAGCATTGTGATTTGTGTGTTATGATGCTAGCATTGTGATTTGTGTGTTATGATGATACCATTGTGATTTGTGTGTTATGTTGCTAGCATTGTGATTTGTGTGTTATGATGCTAGCATTGTGATTTGTGTGTTATGATGCTACCATTGTGATTTGTGTGTTATGATGCTACCATTGTGATTTGTGTGTTATGATGCTACCATTGTGATTTGTGTGTTATGATGCTACCATTGTGATTTGTGTGTTATGATGCTACCATTGTGATTTGTGTGTTATGATGCTACCATTGTGATTTGTGTGTTATGATGCTACCATTGTGATTTGTGTGTTATGATGCTACCATTGTGATTTGTGTGTTATGATGCTACCATTGTGATTTGTGTTATGATGCAAGCAATGTGATTTGTGTGTTATGATGCTAGCATTGTGATTTGTGTGTTATGATGCTAGCAATGTGATTTGTGTGTTATGATGCTAGCATTGTGATTTGTGTGTTATGATGCTAGCAATGTGATTTGTGTGTTATGATGCTAGCTTTGTGATTTGTGTGTTATGTTGCTAGCAATGTGATTTGTGTGTTATGATGCTACCATTGTGATTTGTGTGTTATAATGCTACTATTGTGATTTGTGTGTTATGATGCTACCATTGTGATTTGTGTGTTATGATGCTAGCAATGATTTGTGTGTTATGATGCTACCATTGTGATTTGTGTGTTATGATGCTAGCATTGTGATTTGTGTGTTATGATGCTACCATTGTGATTTGTGTTATGATGCTACCATTGTGATTTGTGTGTTATGATGCTACCATTGTGATTTGTGTGTTATGATGCTACCATTGTGATTTGTGTTATGATGCTACCATTGTGATTTGTGTGTTATGATGCTACCATTGTGATTTGTGTGTTATGATGCTAGCAATGTGATTTGTGTGTTATGATAATACCATTGTGATTTGTGTGTTATGACGCTACCATTGTGATTTGTGTGTTATGATGCTACCATTGTGATTTGTGTGTTATGATGATACCATTATGATTTGTGTGTTATGATGCTACCATTGTGATTTGTGTGTTATGATGCTAGCATTGTGATATGTGTGTTATGAATGAATGAATGAACGTTTATTCAACAAGAACAACAACATAATACATGCACAGTATGGTTTGCTGCTGCTGCTGCTGAAAGGACATAGCTGAAGTCATAGACTTATGTGTTGCTATGCCCTACTCGAACTATGAAAACTGAATAAATACAACAGGAATTATAAATAAATCACAAAATAATATTCACAACTCATATAATTTTATAGACTGTTTACTATAGTGCTTGTGTTACTATTTCATGGGTTTAACAAAACGTCACCTTCAATTAACAATTCACAAATATGTAGAAAGTAATGACAACTTGATTGCTTTTTTAAATTGTGTTAAACTTGGAAGCTGAGTCAATTTATTTGGTAAATTGTTCCACGTTTTTATACCCTTGACGGTGATTGACAGCAGTCGGAGGGTGGTGTTTGTCTTTTTAACATAGAAAAGTTTGCTTTGTCTTGTATCATGTATGTGGATAGCTGCGGTTGGTTCAAATAATGCTTGAACACGACCATTTAAAGAATGGTTGTTTGCTTTATAAAGTATGATCATAGTCTTGTATTTAACTAAATCATGAAATTTAAGCATGTTTGAGAGATGGAAAAATACAGATGTATGATCATGATAATTAAGATTATAAATAATCCGTATAGCTTTTTTCTGTAACATAAATAGTTTTCTAAGTCTAGATTGATAAGTATTTCCCCAGATCTCACAGCAATATGACATATGTGGTTCAACAAGTGAATTATATAATGTGTGTAACGCTTGACAATCAAGAACATGCCTAGTTTTATACAAAACTGCTATGTTTTTTGATACTTTTGATTCAACCATTTTTATGTGTTCTCTCCATGTTACGTTTTCGTCAATGGTTACTCCAAGGAATTTAGTATATGATACCTGCTCAATGTTTTTCCCATTTAAAACTATATTCACACCTGTTCTAGGTTGCTTTTTATTGTTGAACATTATAAAATGTGTTTTGTTCACATTAAGTGATAATTTGTTCGCTCGAAACCACAGGTCTAGTTTTTTTAGTTCGTTGTTAATAACAGTGCTTACTTCAGCTGTGTTACTAGCGGAATAAAAAATGTTTGTATCATCAGCAAACTAAATAATGTCAAGCAATTTTGAGACTTCACACATGTCATTTATGTACAGAATAAATAATAACGGGCCAAGGATTGAACCTTGCGGGACTCCACACTTGATTTCCTTTTGTTCTGAGTTACTGTTGTTATAGCATACATATTGTCTACGGTTGGTTAAGTAGCTTTTTATCCAGGCCAGAGCCAGACCCCTGATTCCGTAGCATTGCAGTTTACTTAGCAGTATGTTGTGGTCAACAGTGTCAAAGGCTTTTTTTAGGTCGATAAAGACCCCAATCGTGCTTTGGCATTTATCCATTGCGGATGTAATTTTTTTGACAAATTCTGTTAAAGCTAGTGAAGTTGAGTGATTACTTCTGAAGCCATACTGCCCATCTGTCAATATGTGTTGTGTTTCAATGAAAGACCTTAGCCTTTTGTTGAATATTTTTTCAAGTATTTTTGAAAATTGGGATAAGAGAGATATAGGTCTATAATTAGAAAACTGAAAACGATCTCCTGACTTAAATATAGGAATGACTTTTGCTAATTTCATATCATTTGGAAATGATCCGCTGATCAAAGATCTGTTAAAAATGTGGATTAGCGGTTGTACAATTTGCTTTATTACATGCTTAACTGTTTTCATGCTGATTTCATCAGGTCCGTATGAAGTTTTACTTTTGCATCCAGACACAATTTCGAGTACTTCTTGCTCAGTAACGGGGGACATATACATTGATTGTGATACAGTACGTTTTACAAAGTCGGTTGGCTTTGTTCCCGGGCAGGGTTCTATGAGGTTGGATAATTTAGTACCTATATCGACGAAGAAATTGTTAAAATGATTAGCTATTTCTTTATTTTCTAATACTACTATGTTATCGCCAACATGAAACTTTTTCAAATATGTGGTATCAGATTTTCTTTTACCTATTATGCTGTTAAGAGTTTTCCAAGTTGCCCTTATATTAGTCTTACAATCGTCGAGTTTTTTTCTGTAATATTTTTTCTTTTCTAGACGTAATAATTTTGTTAACTTATTTTTGTAATTTTTGTAGCGGATTTCTGTTAATTCTGTCCTATTTTTTAGAAACGCTAAGTACATGTTATTCTTCTTTATGCAAGCATTTTTTAGCCCTCTTGATAACCAAGGTTTATCATTCTTTTTTGTCTCTCCTGAATACGTTGTAGTTTTTACAGGACAGGCATCGTTATAAGTATTATTTAGTATTTGCATAAAGCGCGAGAATGCTAAATCAGGGTTTGACTCGTTCATTACAGTGTCCCAGTTTGCATAATTTAAATCGTGCTTAAATTTGTTTAATGAGTCCTCATCTAACGTTCTGTTATATTTATATGTTGGATCATCGTTAATAACCGCATAAGTGCTGTTGTCACACAGGACGAAAATTGGCATATGGTCTGTAGCATCGCTTAAAACAATGCCGCACATTTTGTTTCTACACAGTTCAGAACAGAAAATGTTATCTATTATACTAGCAGTCGTGCTTGTTACTCGTGTGGGCCTGGTGATCAAGGGATATAATCCAGAGCTGAACATTTGATCAATGAAATATTTTGATTCAGCTTGCTCTTCGCAGTGCAATAGGTCTATATTGTAATCACCACATATATACACGATTTTGCTGGTGAGATTTCCCAGTATGAATGAGAGATTGTCATTAAATTTGCTGAAGCTGGTATTCGGTGCTCTATACATACAACCGACATTGATTTTTTCGTGTTTACTAATTTGTATCTCAATAAAGATGCTTTCAAAACAGTCATCAACAGCATACGATATATTCCTTAGACAAATATCAGAAGACTGGCAATTGTTAAGTACAGATTCACACACATATATGGCAACGCCGCCACCGTGTTTGTTTTTTCTGGAATTACAGTACAGTTTGTAACCCGAAAATACGACATCGTTACAGTTTACTTCACTTCCGTCCCAATCGTTATGATGCTAGCATTGTGATTTGTGTGTTATGATGCTAGCATTGTGATTTGTGTGTTATGATGCTAGCATTGTGATATGTGTGTTATGATGCTAGCATTTTGATTTGTGTGTTATGATGCTACCATTGTGATTTGTGTGTTATGATGCTAGCATTGTGATGTGTGTGTTATGATGCTAGCATTGTGATTTGTGTGTTATGATGCTAGCATTGTGATTTGTGTGTTATGATGATACCATTATGATTTGTGTGTTATGATGCTAGCAATGTGATTTGTGTGTTATGATGCTACCATTGTGATTTGTATGTTATGATGATACCATTGTGATTTGTGTGTTATGATGCTAGCATTGTGATTTGTGTGTTATGATGCTAGCATTGTGATTTGTGTGTTATGATGCTAGCATTGTGATTTGTGTGTTATGATGCTAGCATTGTGACTTGTGTGTTATGATGCTACCATTGTGATCTGTGTGTTATGATGCTAGTAATGTGATATGTGTGTTATGATGCTAGCATTGTGACTTGTGTGTTATGATGCTACCATTGTGATATGTGTGTTATGATGCTAGTAATGTGATATGTGTGTTATGATGCTAGCATTGTGATCTGTGTGTTATGATGCTAGCATTGTGATCTGTGTGTTATGATGCTAGCATTGTGATCTGTGTGTTATGATGCTTGCATTGTGATTTGTGTGTTATGATGCTAGCATTGTGATTTCAAATAAATATCAGTTAGCACTATTGCTGATACAAAGTAATCTTTGCTTACATAAATATACAATAATTTATTAGCTATCTGTGGACAAGGATCAAGTATGCATTGTCATGAATCCCTTACTTTTCCGACTCTAAACTTAAAGTACAAAATTCCATGATGTATGTCTAATTATCTACCAGCACATACTACAGTATGATTTTATGCACCAGTGGTGCCACAGGTTATTTGAGGAAGCCTGTATTATAACATGGATGACGGATAGCATGTTAAACTTACACAGAAACATGGTCTGGTGCCTGGTCCTTCTGCAAGGTGACATTACCATTCTTTTCCAATGTCTCTGGTACTTTCTGGTACTCTTCGTATTCCCTTTTTAATATCTACAAAACATATATAATGGAATTACTTCTTTGGCACTAATATCCTTGGAAAATCGGAGCTCAGTGGTGCAACAAACTTCTATATGCTGGTTTTTTTTTTTTAAACCATATTACATCCACAAGAAAGACAAAATATCATAATGAACTATACTTAATGAATTAACTTTATGTGAAAAACTGGTATACTGCATTAAAATATTCACAAATCTGATACCCCTCAACCTTCTATCTCAGCTCAATTTGTAATGTTTGCAGTTTTTGCCGTGTTAACTATTGTCTTGTCTGGCAATGTTCAGTCAACTTCTCTGTGTCTTTATATTATTTTAATACCTCACTATAAGCTTAAATGTACATTAACAACAAAAAAGGTGGTAACAATTTCAAACATTACAGGTCAGCCATATTTACTTTTTTTAGCCAATCAATCACGTTTAATCTAAAACAAAACAAGGACAATGTTAATATTTTCAGAAGTGAAGAACATTTAGTTGCTTTCTGCATGGTGTCAGTGCAGGGCAACACTGCCCACACAAGGACATACATGTAGCCTGTCTAAGCTGACAGAGTTAATGCTCTTGTAACCAACAAGACATGCACTACACCACGTTTCACACTGAGGCTGATGCACTTGTGCATATTAACCAGATGAATCCATCTGTAATCAACACGAACCTTGAATATAACAACAACAATGACGACCAGGGTGCAGGGAACAAGCAGTGTCTTCAGCAGCCTTGGCATTGTCTGGCAAACACACACAGACAACAATAAGAACATGTCAGCACTTTCTCTGTACATTCTCTCTAGTTCAACCGAAGTGAAAGAAATGCTAGCAACGCTAATGTCCAATCACCGCTCTCCATGTCTAGAAAGATATTTTTATAAACAGACACAGACTAGACACATAATATATAAACTATATGCACACATGCACAGGCTTGTGTATATTTGCACGCATACATGCACTCACGCACGCACACATATGATTGTGCATAGACACAGTGTGTTTAAGTTATATCTGTCATTACACGCAGATGGGACTATGTAATTATATTTATAACCAACATTTTTGTTAGTGCCACATTTAAAATTGAGATGTAATCAATCTCTTCTCTGATTCTATGTGACCAGAATGACTAATGTATAACGACTGCCTCTACGAGACCAATCAGACCTCTTTCTCCATGAAACTGAACTCGGCAGCGCATGTATAGAGCATCGTGTCAAAGTTCTTGAAGTCTGTGAACTTGCTCCGGAAGATATCTCCAATGTGGGCCTGCAGGTGAGAAAGCACAATGTTAGTTCACGGAACTATTTGCCAACTTTAGTCATCAAAACCACTATTAGAATATCTGCCCAGAAACACTTGCCACCTAATGGTATTTCCAACTTTGGGGATCAAGTGTGTCTGTTGGTTGCATGTAACACGACTGACTCGATATACTAATTGTACTGAGCCATAACTGTGGCAGTCCTCATCAATGCATGCCAAATTTTAGAATCTTTATTAACTTTGTTAACATACATTTTATTATTGAAGATAGGGAAAATATTTGTTACATTTCCCCAAACAGCCATTGTTATAGTTAAATTATTTGTTGAGATACAGTAGAATCCTGTTTTATGGTCACCTCTGTAATACAGCCACCTTGCAATTAAAGTCACCCTGAGACAGCCCCAAATTATTTTTATAACAGCAAATAATGGAAATTAGTCCCATTAATTAATCACCTCACTGTTCAGATCACTTTTTTCCAGTCCCAAGGTGGCCTTAATAGTGAGGTACAACTCTGCAAGATAGTTTTTTTTAATGTAAAATTGACTGTCACATGTTTCAAGCAAATCCAAGTAACAAGGAAGCAGAAGTTGTATATTTAGAAGTCATTTAGTAAGCTGGCTAGCTGTGAGGTGTTGTCTACGTACGTCGTCTCTCACTCTCAGTAACTTTCCCACGAGGATCTTTGTACCCAATGTCCCAAGTGCCAGCAGCACTGTCTGAACAATCTGAAGATGAGAAAACACACAGATCTTAGATATCCACGTTTGTACAAACACACGGGACACAGCTGTTATTCATGCTACCAACAACACAAGTAACGCACAGACAAATGCAATAAGTGAATATTATCAAAACCGTGCAGAATTACTTAAATGGAATTCGGGTGAGCAAGTGTGCTAAAAAGCAAACATTATCGATTCATTGAACAATATTTGGATAACAAATGTATGTAAAAATATGTTGTTGTTTGGTTGAATAAAAACAATGTAACGAGAAAAGTCACAGAAAAACAATGTAACGAGAAAAGTCACAGTTATTGGTTCACATTACGTGCCACACAAACACAGAGTGAGACAAACAATTACATTTGATGTGCAAAAGAGCACAAACAGACACAATTAAGAAGACAGACAGAGGAAGAAAGGAGGTTACTTACCCATATAAGGACACGTATTCGCAACTTCTCAATCAATGGCTCCAGCAGAACAATTGCCTGAATCATCGGAAATTAAACAGTCAGATAACAGTAACAAAAAAACTGACGAGTAAGTCAATTATTAGTCTTTGTGGCAAATCAATAGTAGTGACTAATATCACTTTAATGCTGCTCTTTTTTGTGGTCACACACAACCATCCGAATATTAGTATTATACAATTACACTGGATTCTCAAAAAATTTAATTATACATGTAATATTCATGAATATTTTAAAATACATTTATTCAATGTGCTAAATTTACTAGGGTTGAAATATGTTCTATATTTTTAAAACTAACTTTCCCAAGAGTTTGGAATAGCATAATAAAACAACTGCCTAAAGCTTAAACCACAATTCTTCATCCTTTCTTTTGGAAGATCATTAAATTTGCCCAAAATTTTAATCTCACATATATTATGCATCTACTAGGTACTGTACGGCATTAACCATTTCAGCACGACAGGCCGGTTTTCCGGTCGCACTGTCTGTGATGCTTCAGTACAACAGGCCGGTTTTCCTTTCTGCTATTGAAATCGTTTTTATTCATAATAATCCACTATGTGGAGCCACTTGTTGTGTACGGTTGTCAAGGCGAATAAATTAGCTATTCAGCAGTGGTCATTGTTTATTATAACTCAATAATAGTTTACGGTGATTTTCACAGTTTTTAATGATGGATTATCAAAATCTGCGGCGGCCACAATGGCGGACCGCATTACATCAACTAGCGATTTACCACCGTGTTTTCAACAGATTATTTGATAGTTTTATTGAAGAATCTTTGTCGGATGTTGACTATCGACATAAAAACGATGTCGGCGAACTTAGTATACAACCGATTTCATCAACTGCAAAAACATTGAAATCTTGGCGGCCAACTTGGATTGTTGGTTACCATGACTAAGGAATGTAAAATGATATGGCTAATTTTATTCACTGATTATCATATCTGAAAATATTTAACATTCCTATTCATAAAATGTATTTTTGTTGCTCAAATCTTGAGTTGAAGGGAGGTAGTCCATTATGTTGCATATTCACTGGGAATGCAGTATTCAGGGATCACAGCTGATCAGGGCTGTAGTACTGAAATGGTTAAATCCCTGTGAGAGTACAACTGACAACTACCAACAGTGACGTACCAGAACAGTGAGAACTGCAGCAGAGAAGAAAGACGCCAACAACATCGTGTTGCCAAACAGTGCCAGGAAACTAATGGCAAGTCCAAGCTGCAACACAGTCCACAATCACTTCACACTATGCATAGAATGGTTTAACCGAGAAATCAATACAGTGAAAACAATGTTGCAGTCAAGTGTACTACATGTATGCTTTGTCCATGAAATGGTAAATTTATAACACCAAAATGGCAACTTTTAAACATATATGTTTCCGACAGATTTTCTTTACATTACTGTCGATTCAGCTGTTTATCAAAACAATAGTGTTGTGCGGAATGTGTTATTCTTGACCTGGCTGTGACAACAATTCCTCCTCAATCAGCTTAGCCAGACTTGTTGATGCTTAGAAATGTAGTCCATCAATTGATTAAGTATTATGTATAGTTGGTTAACAAAATAGTGCACATTTTTGTTAAAAATTAGGATTTTTGGGGGGCCCTGAGGTGCCCTTAGAATGATTCAATCAAATACAGATTTCTTGTGTATAGTGGCACTACAACATGGATTGTCAATACCAAATTAGAGAAAAAGTTATAGCAGCAAAAAATAGGCAAAATGATCTGCTTTTGCTGAACGGTTTCCGAGATATGTCAGCTAACGGTGCACAGCGGACGCAAAGTGATGGCATAAGTCCGTTAGACCTTTGACCCCAAGGACTAAAAATGGCACAACTGAGCTAGCATGTTGTAATGGATTCTTGATGGTTGCATTTTGTGCATTTATTTTAAAATGTATACCTGTGATCAATTAATTATAATTATTAAAATGCTGAGTAAACTGTACGTACCCCATGACCCAGAAGAATGACCTTGACCTTGTGTGAGCCAATGAAGCCGAGCATGTAGGTCGCAAACACTGCCGCTGTCTGCGTCATCAGAGCAAACTGGGCAAACTACAACACAACAACTGGGTACAGATAACTTAGTCACTTCTCCCAAACATACATTTCATCTTTCTAATGTTTTGATCACTTTATCAGGTCTACAAGTCGTAGTCTGTCTACTAAAACAAACGGAATGCTCACAAAAAGTTGCAAATAAAAAAACACAGAACTGACTGTGAAAAAAGATTAATATATCAGTATAACAATCACCAGTATGATGAATACAAGGCTCCCATAATAGCGACATAATTGTCTTAATGGCAGCCTCCCTCACCTTACTATGTCTAGTATATTGTATTGTCTTAGTGGCAGCCTCCCTCACCTTACTATGTCTAGTATATTGTATTGTCTTATTGGCAGCCTCCCTCACCTTACTATGTCTAGTTTATTGTATTGTCTTAGTGGGAGCCTCCCTCACCTTACTATGTCTAGTATATTGTATTGTCTTAATGGCAGCCTCCCTCACCTTACTATGTCTAGTATATTGTATTGTCTTATTGGCAGCCTCCCTCACCTTACTATGTCTAGTATATTGTATTGTCTTAATGGCTGCCTTCCTCACCTTACTATGTCTAGTATATTGTGTTGTCTTAGCGGCAGCCTCCCTCACCTTACTATGTCTAGTATATTGTGTTGTCTTAGCGGCAGCCTCCCTCACCTTACTATGTCTAGTATATTGTGTTGTCTTAGCGGCAGTCTCCCTCACCTTACTATGTCTAGTATATTGTATTGTCTTAGTGGCAGCCTCCCTCACCTTACTATGTCTAGTATATTGTATTGTCTTATTGGCAGCCTCCCTCACCTTACTATGTCTAGTATATTGTGTTGTCTTAGCGGCAGCCTCCCTCACCTTACTATGTCTAGTATATTGTGTTGTCTTAGCGGCAGTCTCCCTCACCTTACTATGTCTAGTATATTGTATTGTCTTAGTGGCAGCCTCCCTCACCTTACTATGTCTAGTATATTGTATTGTCTTATTGGCAGCCTCCCTCACCTTACTATGTCTAGTTTATTGTATTGTCTTAGTGGGAGCCTCCCTCACCTTACTATGTCTAGTATATTGTATTGTCTTAATGGCAGCCTCCCTCACCTTACTATGTCTAGTATATTGTATTGTCTTATTGGCAGCCTCCCTCACCTTACTATGTCTAGTATATTGTATTGTCTTAATGGCTGCCTCCCTCACCTTACTATGTCTAGTATATTGTGTTGTCTTAGCGGCAGCCTCCCTCACCTTACTATGTCTAGTATATTGTGTTGTCTTAGCGGCAGCCTCCCTCACCTTACTATGTCTAGTATATTGTGTTGTCTTAGCGGCAGCCTCCCTCACCTTACTATGTCTAGTATATTGTATTGTCTTAGTGGGAGCCTCCCTCACCTTACTATGTCTAGTATATTGTATTGTCTTAGTGGCAGCCTCCCTCACCTTACTATGTCTAGTATATTGTATTGTCTTAGTGGGAGCCTCCCTCACCTTACTATGTCTAGTATATTGTATTGTCTTATTGGCAGCCTCCCTCACCTTACTATGTCTAGTATATTGTATTGTCTTAATGGGAGCCTCCTTCACCTTACTATGTCTAGTATATTGTATTGTCTTAGTGGCAGCCTCCCTCACCTTACTATGTCTAGTATATTGTATTGTCTTAGTGGCTGCCTCCCTCACCTTACTATGTCTAGTATATTGTATTTCTACATGCTTGTGATGGTCAAAATAAATACTGTCCATCAGGTCATAATTTAAAAAATTCACTCCCACTGTCCATGTAATGAAGACAGACAGACAAACATACAGACCAACGGACGGATGGACAGAAAAATGGACAGACAGACAGACAGACCTGCCATGAGAGCATGAAGCAGATGACAGTGGCGGCCATCACAAAACTGTTGCGATAAGACGGCCGCGCCACTCTGCAAAGAAACCAATTAAACAGGCATTTTTGACATGGCCAGAGAGTATATCTATAACTGGCTTGAAGTGGTGCCAGGCTACAACACACAGTATATCTATAACTGGCTTGAAGTGATGCCAGGCTACAATACACAGCATATCTATAACTGGCTTGAAGTGATGCCAGGCTACAATACACAGCATATCTATAACTGGCTTGAAGTGATGCCAGGCTACAACACACAGTTCTCAAACACTTGCTACATGTACACATTGAACATTAATCTTTAACCTTGCTTATTTACTGGCACTGCTTGTGTATATTAATTAAGATTACACTGTTTTGGATTTTATCCGAAATGAGTTACCATGGCATCAGAATATGATATATATTGTTAGCTTAATAATGCCAATGCCTAGTGCATTACCACATGATTGACTATACAACTAAATGATATTTCAACAAACACACAACTTCTTTACAACATTATAATTGTGATATTTTTTTAATAAAGTTTACATACAAAAAAGAGAAAGTGTACTTTCTAGTTAATTATATAGAGATCTTCTTATATATATTGTCAGTTGACTACTGTTGTTCCAAGATGCAAGTGTAATGTATACCTCAGAATGTGAGTCACAACAAACATCTCGGCAATGATGAAGGGGAAGCCAAAGCTCTCCCTCAGTGGGGGCGTCCACTGAACCCTCGTGCACTGGCAAAAACAACAAACATTCAGTCAACCGTTACATATTACATCTACTGTGATAGATGGTAGTCCTAGATGGGTGGCCAACGTCACTGGCATGTTTCAAGAGTATGTGTGATATAAGTTGATGAATTATTTAATGGGCAATTAAACAAAGGTTGTAACTCAGTGCATGAGTGATTTAATGAGTTGATATTTTGATGGATGAGTGAACGACTGAGTAGGTCAATAAGTGAGTGAGAAGAGCAGTCACAGACTGTGTAATCGAGTAAGTGACTCAGTGAGTGACTGAGTGCGTAGATAAGTGAGTAACTGAGTGAGTGACCACCCTAACTGAGTGAGTAGATGAGTGAGTGACTGAGTGAGCAGATAAGTTAATGACTGAGTGGATGTGTGAGTGAGTGAGTGGATTAGGGAAGGACTGAGTGAGTGGGTGAGTGGGTGAGTAAATGAGTGAGTGACTGAGTCGATGAGTGAGTTATTGAGTGAGTAGATGAGTGAATGGATGAGTGAGTGACTGAGTGAGTGGACGAGTGATTGAATAGATGAGTGACTGGGTGAGAGGACGAGTGAGTGACTGAGTGTGTGGAAGAGAGAGTGAGTGAGTGAGTGAATAGATGTGCGTGGATGAGTGAGTGAGTGGACAATTGAGTGATTGAGTGAATGGATGAGTGACAGTGTGAGTGGATGAGTGAGTGAGTGAATAGATGAGTGAGTTATTGAGTGAATACATGAGTGAGTGATTTGGTAAATAGATGAGTGACTGGGTGCGTAGATGAGTGAGTGACTGTGAGTAGATGAATGACTTGGTGAAAAGATGAGTGAGTGACTGGGTGAATAGATGAGTGACTTGGTGAGTAGATGAGTGAGTGACTGGGTGACTAGATGAGTGAGTGACTGGATGAGTAGATAAGTGAATGACTGGGTGAATAGATGAGTGAGTGACTGGGTGAATAGACGAGTGAGTGACTGGGTGAGTAGATGAGTGAGTGACTGGGTGAATAGATGAATGACTTGGTGAATAGATGAGTGAGTGACTGGGTGAACAGATGGGTGAGTAACTGGATGAGTAGATAATTGAATGACTGGATGAACAGATGAGTGAGTGACTGGGTAAATAGATGGGTGAGTGATTGGGTGAATAGATGAGTGAGTGACTGGGTGAACAGATGGGTGAGTGACTGGATGAGTAGATAAGTGAATGACTGGGTGAAGAGATGAGTGAGTGAGTGAGTGAATAGATGAGTGAGTGACTGGGTGAATAGACAAGTGAGTGACTGGGTGAATAGATAAGTGAGTGACTGGGTGAATAGACGAGTGAGGGACTGGGTGAATAGATAAGTGAGTGACTGGGTGAATAGATGGAGTGACTGGGTGAAGAGATGAGTGAGTGACTGGGTGAAGAAATGAGTGAGTGACTGGGTGAATAGATGGAGTGACTGGGTGAAGAGATGAGTGAGTGACTGGGTGAATAGATAAAAAGGTGACTGGTTGAAGAGATGAGTGAGTGACTGGGTGAATAGATGGAGTGAGTGACTGCGTGAATAGATAAGTGAGTGACTGGGTGAATAGATGGAGTGAGTGACTGGGTGAATAGATGAGTGAGTGACTGGGTGAATAGATGAGTGACTTGGTGAGTAGATCAGTGACTGACTGGGTGACTAGATGAGTGAGTGACTGGATGAGTAGATAAGTGAATGACTGGGTGAATAGATGAGTGAGTGACTGGGTGAATATATGAGTGAGTGACCTGGTGAGTAGACGAGTGAGTAACTGGATGAGTAGATAAGTGAATGACTGGGTGAATATATGAGTGAGTGACTGGGTGAATAGATGGGTGAGTGACTGGGTGAATAGACAAGTGAGTGACTGGGTGAATAGACGAGTTAGTGACTGGGTGAATAGATGGAGTGAGTGACTGGGTGAAGAGATGAGTGAGCGACTGGGTGAAGAGATGAGTGAGTGACTGGGTGAATAGATGGAGTGAGTGACTGGGTGAAGAGATGAGTGAGTGACTGGGTGAAGAATGAGTGAGTGACTGGGTGAACATATAAAAAAGTGACTGGGTGAAGAGATGAGTGAGTGACTGGGTGAATAGATGGAGTGAGTGACTGGGTGAATAGATAAGTGAGTGACTGGGTGAATAGATGGAGTGTGCGACTGGGTGAATAGATGGAGTGAGTGACTGGGTGAATAGATGAGTGAGTGACTGGGTGAATAGATGAGTGACTGGGTGAATAGATGAGTGACTTGGTGAGTAGATCAGTGAGTGAATGGGTGACTAGATGAGTGAGTGACTGGATGAGTAGATAAGTGAATGACTGGGTGAATAGATGAGTGAGTGACTGGGTGAATAGATGAGTGAGTGACTGGGTGAGTAGACGAGTGAGTGACTGGGTGAATAGATTAATGACTTGGTGAATAGATGAGTGAGTGACTGGGTGAACAGATGGGTAAGTAACTGGATGAGTAGATAAGTGAATGACTGGGTGAATAGATGAGTGAGTGACTGGGTGAATAGATGGGTGAGTGACTGGGTGAATAGATGAGTGAGTGACTGGGTGAACAGATGGGTGAGTGACTGGATGAGTAGATAAGTGAATGACTGGGTGAAGAGATGAGTGAGTGACTGAGTGAATAGATTAGTGAGTGACTGGGTGAATAGACAAGTGAGTGACTGGGTGAATAGATAAGTGAGTTACTGGGTGAATAGACGAGTGAGTGACTGGGCGAATAGATAAGTGAGTGACTGGGTGAATAGATGAGTTAGTGACTGGGTGAATAGATGGAGTGAGTGACTGGGTGAAGAGATGAGTGAGTGACTGGGTGAAGAGATGAGTGAGTGACTGGGTGAATAGATGGAGTGAGTGACTGGGTGAAGAGATGAGTGAGTGACTGGGTGAAGAATGAGTGAGTGACTGGGTGAATAGATAAAAAAGTGACTGGGTGAAGAGATGAGTGAGTGACTGGGTGAATAGATGGAGTGAGTGACTGGGTGAATAGATAAGTGAGTGACTGGGTGAATAGATGAGTGAGTGACTGGGTGAATAGATGAGTGAGTGACTGGGTGAATAGATGAGTGAGTGACTGGCTGAATAGATGGAGTGAGTGACTGGGTGAATAGATGAGTGAGTGACTGGGTGAATAGATGGAGTGAGTGACTGGGTGAAGAGATGAGTGAGTGACTGGGTGAAGAGATGAGTGGGTGACTGGGTGAATAGATGAGTTAGTGACTGGGTGAAGAGATGAGTGAGTGACTGGGTGAATAGATGAGTGAGTGACTGGGTGAATAGATGAGTGAGTGACCTGGTGAGTAGACGAGTGAGTGACTGGGTGAATAGATGAGTGAGTGACTGGGTGAACAGATGGGTAAGTAACTGGATGAGTAGATAAGTGAATGACTGGCTGAATAGATGAGTGAGTGACTGGGTGAATAGATGGGTGAGTGACTGGGTGAATAGACAAGTGAGTGACTGGGTGAATAGACGAGTGAGTGACTGGGTGAATAGATGAGTGAGTGACTGGGTGAATAGATGAGTTAGTGACTGGGTGAATAGATGGAGTGAGTGACTGGGTGAAGAGATGAGTGAGCGACTGGGTGAAGAGATGAGTGAGTGACTGGGTGAATAGATGGAGTGAGTGACTGGGTGAAGAGATGAGTGAGTGACTGGGTGAAGAATGAGTGAGTGACTGGGTGAACAGATAAAAAAGTGACTGGGTGAAGAGATGAGTGAGTGACTGGGTGAATAGATGGAGTGAGTGACTGGGTGAATAGATAAGTGAGTGACTGGGTGAATAGATGGAGTGAGCGACTGGGTGAATAGATGGAGTGAGTGACTGGGTGAATAGATGAGTGAGTGACTGGGTGAATAGATGAGTGACTGGGTGAATAGATGAGTGACTTGGTGAGTAGATCAGTGAGTGAATGGGTGACTAGATGAGTGAGTGACTGGATGAGTAGATAAGTGAATGACTGGGTGAATAGATGAGTGAGTGACTGGGTGAATAGATGAGTGAGTGACTGGGTGAGTAGACGAGTGAGTGACTGGGTGAATAGATTAATGACTTGGTGAATAGATGAGTGAGTGACTGGGTGAACAGATGGGTAAGTAACTGGATGAGTAGATAAGTGAATGACTGGGTGAATAGATGAGTGAGTGACTGGGTGAATAGATGGGTGAGTGACTGGGTGAATAGATGAGTGAGTGACTGGGTGAACAGATGGGTGAGTGACTGGATGAGTAGATAAGTGAATGACTGGGTGAAGAGATGAGTGAGTGACTGAGTGAATAGATTAGTGAGTGACTGGGTGAATAGACAAGTGAGTGACTGGGTGAATAGATAAGTGAGTTACTGGGTGAATAGACGAGTGAGTGACTGGGTGAATAGATAAGTGAGTGACTGGGTGAATAGATGAGTTAGTGACTGGGTGAATAGATGGAGTGAGTGACTGGGTGAAGAGATGAGTGAGTGACTGGGTGAAGAGATGAGTGAGTGACTGGGTGAATAGATGGAGTGAGTGACTGGGTGAAGAGATGAGTGAGTGACTGGGTGAAGAATGAGTGAGTGACTGGGTGAATAGATAAAAAAGTGACTGGGTGAAGAGATGAGTGAGTGACTGGGTGAATAGATGGAGTGAGTGACTGGGTGAATAGATAAGTGAGTGACTGGGTGAATAGATGGAGTGAGTGACTGGGTGAATAGATGGAGTGAGTGACTGGGTGAATAGATGAGTGAGTGACTGGGTGAATAGATGGAGTGAGTGACTGGGTGAAGAGATGAGTGAGTGACTGGGTGAAGAGATGAGTGAGTGACTGGCTGAATAGATGGAGTGAGTGACTGGGTGAATAGATGAGTGAGTGACTGGGTGAATAGATGGAGTGAGTGACTGGGTGAAGAGATGAGTGAGTGACTGGGTGAATAGATGGAGTGAGTGACTGGGTGAAGAGATGAGTGAGTGACTGGGTGAAGAGATGAGTGGGTGACTGGGTGAATAGATGAGTTAGTGACTGGGTGAAGAGATGAGTGAGTGACTGGGTGAATAGATGAGTGAGTGACTGGGTGAATAGATGAGTGAGTGACTGGGTGAATAGATGAGTGAGTGACTGGGTGAATAGATGAGTGAGTGACTGGCTGAATAGATGGAGTGAGTGACTGGGTGAATAGATGAGTGAGTGACTGGGTGAATAGATGGAGTGAGTGACTGGGTGAAGAGTTGAGTGAGTGACTGGGTGAAGAGATGAGTGAGTGACTGGGTGAATAGATGAGTTAGTGACTGGGTGAAGAGATGAGTGAGTGACTGGGTGAATAGATGAGTGAGTGACTGGGTGAATAGATGAGTGAGTGACTGGGTGAATAGATGAGTGAGTGACTGAGTGGATGGATGAGTCATTCTGTCCCCACCTCTCCTTGGTTGTAGAAAAAAGCCATCACTGCCAGCAAACCACCAATGACTGACCGACTGAAAACACACAAAAACATCAGTAACCAAATCCAACAGACAAGCACAACAATAGTCTACAACTGTCCACCATGCTCAGCTCAGTTATCAGAAAAACACAATATTAATTACCAACATAACAACATTAAAAAACAAATGTACAACTACTCCTTGATGGCCACAAATCCCCTCCCTTTTGAAAAGTTTAATCTCACTGGCCAACTTTTAACAATAATGTAATTACCAACCAATGCCAGTAAATGGTGCAAAAGTAGGATCGATGAATATGGCTGCTTGGCATTTAATGGTTAAAATGTACACTGGCGATCAGTGGTAGTGAAACAGTTAATGGTGCCATGGAAAATAGATACTGACATAAGAAACTGCTACCGATGAACTCCTAAAGGTGATAACCTACCTACAAGCCATCTAGTGTAGAAGATGACCTACCTGAGGTAGGTGCCAAAGAGGAAGAAGACGGCCATACAGAGGCCATTGAGGGCAAACACTGACTCGATGTAGAAGTAGGATGGCTCACCGATACCTGCAAATACACAACGGTAAGTATGCTAGCAATATCACTACCTGCTTGTCTTCCCAGATTCTCTCAGCTCAACACCCACAAAATGTGCGCTTTTCAGTTGAGATGTCATCTGTCTTTCTTTTTTGTGATTCGCACTTAATATACTATTCTAAAATACTGTTGCCATGGTTCCACCCAACTGATTCACTTACGTTTGTATGCTGTAGAGAGGTGTATATGAGTATAAACCACCAAGTTATTAAAATAACATAACAGGACAGACTGAAGAACAATCTGCTACAAACATATTTTTTTAATGTATCATATTTTTCGATAGCAAGAATTCTAACTAAAGAATAGGAATAAAAGGTACACCATTAAACATAACAAAAATATATAAATGAGTAAACCAAATTAATAAGTTAAGAGATAAAAAAGTATTAAAGATAGAAGAAAAAATAAATAAAATAAATATGTAAAAAAGATATATATAATATAGTTCCTATTTTACAACATATAAAGGTTTTGAGCAGGACCACATGGGCCCATTACCAATTTCTCTACAGTTACACATATATTTTATCATATTATTGTCAATATTAAGAACCCATTTTGACGGGTTCTGAATATCACACGCACAATAAACAACACATGTCATCCATGAAATGTTCTCCCCTGTACCTTCACAGCTTTGGACTGGAGAGAGCCCCTCTCCTCTGTTCACTGTCCAACATAACTTGGTCCTCATCTTAAAGTATGACGTCACATCGGTGAAGATACGGAATGCCAGTCCAAGTACGACCTGACAGGCAACAAAGATATGGAATGTCAGTCCAAGTATGACCTGACAGGCAACAAAGATATGGAATGCCAGTCCACGTACGACCTAACAGGCAACAGAGATACGGAATGCCAGTCCAAGTACAACCTGACATTCAACAAAGATACGGAATGTCAGTCCAAGTATGACCTGACAGGCAACAAAGATATGGAATGCCAGTCCACGTACGACCTAACAGGCAACAGAGATACGGAATGCCAGTCCAAGTACGACCTGACAGGCAACAAAGATACAGAATGCCAGTCCAAGTACGACCTGACAGACAACATAGATACGAAATGCCAGTCCACGTACGACCTAACAGGCAACACAGATACGGAATGCCAGTCCAAGGACGACCTGACAGGCAACAAAGATACGGAATGCCAGTCCAAGTACGACCTGACAGGCAACAAAGATACGGAATGCCAGTACAAGTACGACCTGACAGGCAACAAAGATACGGAATGCCAGTCCAAGAACGACCTAACAGGCAACAAAGACACGGAATGCCAGTCCAAGTACGACCTGACAGGCAACAAAGATACGGAATGCCAGTCCAAGAACGACCTAACAGGCAACAAAGATATGGAATGCCAGTACAAGTACGACCTGACAGGCAACAAAGATATGGAATGCCAGTACAAGTACGACCTGACAGGCAACAAAGATACGGAATGCCAGTCCAAGAACGACCTAACAGGCAACAAAGACACGGAATGCCAGTCCAAGTACGACCTGACAGGCAACAAAGATATGGAATGCCAGTACAAGTACGACCTGACAGGCAACAAAGATACGGAATGCCAGTCCAAGAACGACCTAACAGGCAACAAAGACACGGAATGCCAGTCCAAGTACGACCTGACAGGCAACAAAGACACGGAATGCCAGTCCAAGTACGACCTGACAGGCAACAAAGACACGGAATGCCAGTCCAAGTACGACCTGACAGGCAACAAAGACACGGAATGCCAGTCCAAGTACGACCTGACAGGCAACAAAGACACGGAATGCCAGTCCAAGTACGACCTGACAGGCAACAAAGACACGGAATGCCAGTCCAAGTACGACCTGACAGGCAACAAAGACACGGAACGCCAGTCCAAGAACGACCTGACAGGCAACAAAGACACGGAATGCCAGTCCAAGTACGACCTGACAGGCAACAAAGACACGGAATGCCAGTCCAAGTACGACCTGACAGGCAACAAAGACACGGAATGCCAGTCCAAGTACGACCTGACAGGCAACAAAGACACGGAATGCTAGTCCCAGTACGACCTGACAGGCAACAAAGACACGGAATGCCAGTCCAAGTACGACCTGACAGGCAACAAAGACACGGAATGCCAGTCCAAGTACGACCTGACAGGCAACAAAGACACGGAATGCCAGTCCAAGTACGACCTGACAGGCAACAAAGACACGGAATGCCAGTCCAAGTACGACCTGACAGGCAACAAAGACACGGAATGCCAGTCCAAGTACGACCTAACAGGCAACAAACAGCACCTTCATGGGAAATCTTAGTCAGTGAAATCATAATTGTAATCGTAACTAAGCATTTTGCTGGTTTCATTAATTGCATTAAAATTGTTGTAATCAGCCCAAATCTTGCACACAAAGGACATAGTTGCAGCACAAATACGAATGGGTACAAATCATGTTCACTACTTATGCCTATGAGGAAGTCTGGTTCAAGTCTTTCACATACTATTTAAGTATAGAAATGGGAACTACCTGATAGTCCACATACCATTTAGTACCTAAATGGGCAGCACAGGTTATATTAATAGGGTAGACTTCTCTTTCCCATAGAAGTCGAGATGGTGTTCAATTGAACAGATCTGCCAGGGAGTAAAGTGTAAAGCGCTTTGAGCAGTCCTGAGGACTGGATGCTGCGCTATATAAGAACTTACTTTTACTCTTTCTATCAAAATGTTATGGGTTCCAAACAAAACAGTTAATTTGTTTAGAGATATTTACATCGATTTAATAATTCGGTAGAAATTCTAGTAAGAGAATTACAATGAAACAAACATTTCTACAATCGTTTTCGAGTAACAAGTAACTTAGCATGAAAAAGACAGGACAAGAAGGACCCACCTAAGAGTGTGCTTCACGTACCTCAGGGTAGAGGTTAAATCTTTTGAGAGTGTTGATCACTTTAGGGTATTCTGTGATGTTGTCATTCATGATGGTGTGTAAGCCGCCCAGGAACGTTGGCGCCTCAATGATCGTCTTGTAATAGGAGTAGTATAAACCCTGTATAAAACATCATACACTGGACATTCACACATAGTCAACTGGACAAATATACGGAACTGTTTAGACATACAATGTGTCGAATAATTTAAATAGTAGTTATGGTCCGGGAGACTCTCATTAAGAAGTATAATGTTGCTAGCATGGGAGCCATCCCACAAATAAAAATAACAAAATGATTAACATCACTTGATTAGCATATTAGCACTGGAGAATTGGACATTCATATGCTATAATCATAGACTGGACAACCATAGTATTACCATACACTGGATAACTGGACAAGCCCAGGACAACTGTTGACTATATAACGTGGAAATGTGTGTCTGTTCTCATTGTTCACACAACTAGAGTAGGATTGAATGTATGATTAATGAATTATTGAAAATAAACTCTATGTATGTATATGTATGAATATGTATATATATATATATATGTATATATATATATGTATCATTCATGTGAAGAAAAAGCAGCGAACAGGTAATTGCATTACATGTCATGGCTGAATGATTAATTGGCGGACGTTTAAAAAGAAACTTTACAAGCATCAAGGCAGAGAACAATATTATTGATCGGGATACATATCAGGTGTTGTGATTGGGTTATTGATCGTGTTACATATCAGGTGTTGTGATTGGGTTATTGATCGTGTTACATATCAGGTGTTGTGATTGGGTTATTGATCGTGTTACATATCAGGTGTTGTGATTGGGTTATTGATCGTGTTACATATCAGGTGTTGTGATTGGGTTATTGATCGTGTTACATATCAGGTGTTGTGATTGGGTTATTGATCGTGTTACCTATCAGGTGTTGTGATTGGGTTATTGATCGTGTTACATATCAGGTGTTGTGATTGGGTTATTGATCGTGTTACATATCAGGTGTTGTGATTGGGTTATTGATCGTGTTACATATCAGGTGTTGTGATTGGGTTATTGATCATGTTACATATCAGGTGTTGTGATTGGGTTATTGATCGGGATACATATCAGGTGTTGTGATTGGGTTATTGATCATGTTACATATCAGGTGTTGTGATTGGGTTATTGATCGGGATACATATCAGGTGTTGTGATTGGGTTATTGATCGTGTTACATATCAGGTGTTGTGATTGGGTTATTGATCGTGTTACATATCAGGTGTTGTGATTGGGTTATTGATCGTGTTACATATCAGGTGTTGTGATCGGGATACTGATGACATACTGTAGAAATTGTATCTAGGTGCTTCAATTGTAAGGGTGTTTCATGTGTAGATTTACACTGCCAGATCATCTGTCAGACGTGGAGCAAGACACAAATGTAGATAGAGCCAACACACTTGTTTACCTCTATAGCTTGTCTCTATGGTGTGCTATTTACAAATTGTTTTTCAATGCCTATTTAGGGTGATGGTGTACGTGTAATTATTTAGTTTGTGTGGTATGATAAAACGTAACAATATTTTTTTATTTCTACATTATTATTTTTTAAAGAATACAACTTTAATTAAACACACCAATAAGTGACAATGCATGTATTTACTTAGACATGAGAACAAATGCCTTAACACTCCAATGCCCCAGTGGGCTAATGCCCTGGTACACAACTGCCTTTCAAGCAAGTGCCCTCATGAGCAAATGTTATGTATGTGAATGCACTGTCAGTAAATGTCCTAGTGACGAAATGTACCGTGCACAAATGCCCTGGAAAGAGATCCCTGACTAGGAAACACCAGCTTACAATAGTCATTTTGATGCAGAGATATAAATGACATGCAGACAACCGCACTTCATAATTTTAACGTCTTCTATTTAATCATCTTCTGTGGAGTGACAATTAAATTTGTGGTGCAATCTATCTTGTTAACCCAATCAACATCTGAACAGCCTGACTCAATCTATCCACCAGTCATCTCTTCAGCAAATACTGCTAATAGATGTGGCAGCCACCATAATTTGTCAGTTTCTGACAGTTGTTACATGCCATGCTATATGCCGAGGCCTGTCCCCGACATACATTGTATATGTTTAGTGGTCCCTAAATACATTGTATATGTTTAATGGTCCCTACATACATTGTATATGTTTAATGGTCCCTATATACAGTGTATATGTTTAATGGTCCCTACATAGTGTATATTTTTAATGGTCCCGACATACAGTGTATGTGTTTAATGGTCCCTACACACATTGTATGTTTAATGGTCCCGAAATACATTGTATATGTTTAATGGTCCCGACATACATTGTATATGTTTAATGGTCCCTACATACCAACGTTGGCAAGTTTAATCCGCCCCCAGGTTAAACCCGGGTTGGGCTAAACCTCCATTTTGGGCTAAACTGGGTTAAACCCGGGTTAAACTATTTTTCAGGCACATTTTATCACAATATGAAAGAATAAAGCAGGCAAATTGTTTCATATAGCTTTATTACCAATATGAAACAGTTAACTAACATGGTACATAGAAATGCACATACATATATTATTGTTTTCATGCTTCACTGCTTAGGCCTCACTCTGGACACTGTCACTCACAGTGTTGTGTATTCTCTTAGTTGGTGAGTTGAGCTAATCAACTTGACCATGAATCAGTGGTGGCTCTTGTAACTATGGTGGATGAATCCAGTTGTTGGCAGTGAACACAAGTGCTGAGAGGGTAGATTACCACATGCCAGTCTCCAAGGCTCTGTAGCCTCCTGTTCCATAACCTGCAAGCTGACACCAGGCTGTACTGGTGTAGGTTGTCTGACTGGAATCACTGCACTTCTTCTTTTATATTGGACTTTCTGGTCAGGTTTAAATACATAAAAGGATTATGGTCTGAACTGGTATCTAGTACAAGTTGTTTGCATAAGGTGGATATTAACTTGGGGTTTCTGGCTGGGGAAAATACATCTGAAGGGAAACCTTTGTAACCTTTATGCAATCAGTGTGCAAAAAAGTTATATCGGTCAGTAACAGAATACCCCAATAGCACAATTATCATCTGATTATCATAAAATGATAACTAGACACACTGACAGACTTATTTAAAGAGTAGTTGTCATCTTTCATTACATCAATAACATTACAACAGTTTTAAACCACCATCAATCTACATACCAACTGTGTTAATATTGAGAATATCCCTCTGATATCATCCTGAGATCTCACATAGAGTAAAGCTTAGTTTAACCCAGGTTTAACCCGGGTTTAACCCAGGTTTAACCCGCCGGGCTGGGCAAAACCAGTTTAACCCGGGTTAAACCCCAACCCTGCTACATACATTGTATATGTTTAATGGTCCCTACATACATTGTATGTTTAATGGTCCCTACATACATTGTATGTTTAATGGTCCAAACATACATTGTATATGTTTAATGGTCCATACATACAGTTTATATGTTTAATGGTCCCTACATACATTGTATATGTTTAATGGTCCCTACATACAATGTATATGTTTAATGGTCCTACATACATTATATATGTTTAATGGTCCCTACACACATTGTATATGTTTAATGGTCCCTACATACAGTGTATGTTTAATGGTCCCTACATACAGTGTATATGTTTAATGGTCCCTACATACAGTGTATATGTTTAATGGTCCCTACATACAGTATGTATGTTTAATGGCCTCTACATACATTGTATATGTTTAATGGTTTGCAACAATTGAAGGGTTTCAGGACAAAATACGATGCTATTTCTAAAATTTTGCCAGATCAGCCATCAGGGACCAAACGTTTGTTCAATCACATGTTGAGCTAGTATAATATCTAAAAATGCAATACAGTAGTCCCTCTCTTCAGCGGACACATCTGTATCCAAGCATAAGTGTCCCGACATGGCAGGTGTCCGCCCATCGGAGGGACAGGCATCTTAGTGCTGGAGTTCAGACCAGTACAACCGACACATGGTAAAGATGTGGCAACATGTCAACGCATTGACTGATAGGAATTAAGCAATATATATATATATGTGTTTATTATTACTGTGATGTATTAAAAAATAAAGAGTTGGTCATGAAGTACGTCATATCGCCCGCCCGGCATCGTCCGCCCGACTCCCTCTAGCCCGGCCCGGCATTGCAGTAGAATTTGCTGTGCATATGGCAGCATTCAACCAAAAATGTCGAACAAAACATCTCCATTACAACATTTTATAAATTGGTATTCTCGAACGATTTAGATATTCTTTAGCTAAAATACTTCGTAAGTAATTCGCAAGTTGATGATTTTGGCTGACCCCTACCGACTAAAATAATAACCTGGAAATGATCAACCGAATATTTAAATAAGTTGCTACATGCAGCGTGAACGTTAATTAAATATTTAAAACGGTGTACAATCGTTAAGTGTCTCACTTCAATTTTCATCCAATTTCAAAAGATTCATTAATGCACAAATTCTGCGTCACTTCATAATGCGTTCCACCGTTTCATACCAGTATATCAAATGTAAAACAATGTCTACAAAACTGTTTGTTTAAAAAAATAACAGTTTTGAGCCAATTAGCACCTCCTTGTCCCTCTTCACACTAGACGTAGTGACGGCACTCATCTAATCACTCTATGTACATAATGCACTTGATTTCTGTTTCTTAATATATTCCACCATCATGTTGTTCTACCCCAAGACAAATTTCTCAGCTGAGACAATAAAGAATGTCTTAAATCTGATGTATAAGTTTTTTTCTTAAACTCTGCTCTATGAAACACAATTAAGGCGAATTTTTCTAAAAACAAACAAAATGGATACAGTATATATAGCATTAATTTGCCCCAAACCCCTTCAATTGTAGAACAATAAATGAGTAAACTTTTGAGCAAGTAATCTAGATACGTGAGACGCCAGCTGGTGGGTCAAGGGAGTGGTGCTGGCTTCATGACAGCAGTTCCACGGTGCCAGTCTCGTAACACTATCAACAGGAGGACCACGGATGTGCCAGTGGCCACACTTGACAACTGTGGCTACCCAAGCCAGAACTGGCCATAACTTCTCCACCTGACTAGCACCAGGCATATAGGTTGCAAGTTGATAAACTCTACTTACATTTTTATGGCATGCCAAACCAGCGTAACTGCACCACTGGTGGTGCTACCTATTAGATTTTTTAAGACTAATCATCAATATATTAGATTCGAATAAGAATTTAGTTGACACAATTGACACATGTAAGTCCCGGAAAACCAGGGCTGGTGCCAGGGTCTTGGAGACAGGGCTGATTGAGTATGTCAAACGAAGTTACATACATTGAATCTTCCAACAGCATTAATTGGCTGGATATATTTGATTATGTCCGACTGACCCACGTTTTGTAAGATATTATTATCGCCCAGTGTCATACAATTGATCATCTGTGTCAGATATTGCAACTATGAAATCAGTAACTAACAAACTGGTTAGTGACAGACAGACAGACTCACTAGTGACAGACAGCCAAACAGACTGACAGATAACCAGCCAGACAGACTGACTAATGGCCAATCACAAACAGACGGACAGACAGATAAAGTAGAAAGCATTGTTACAACCAATCCTGGGAACTAGCAGATGAACCATTATTATAACCAATTGTATCATTATATTTCTAACAACCCAGCAATCAATGATCTGACTCCCTGAACCCCAGCAATCAATGTCATCAATAATCTGACTCCCTGAACCCCAGCAATTAATGTCATCAATAATCTGACTCCCCGAACCCCAGCAGTCAATGCCATCAACGATCTGACTCCCTGAACCCCAGAGGTCAATGCCATCAATGATCTGACTCCCTGAACCCCAGCAATCAATGCCAACAATGATCTCACTTCCTGAACCCCAAAAGTCAATGCCATCAATGATGCGACTCACTGAACCCCAGCAATCAATGCCATCAATGATGTGACTCCCTGAACCCCAGCAGTCAATGCCATCAATGATCTGACTCCCTGAACCCCAGAGGTCAATGCCACCAATGATCTGACTCCCTGAACCCCAGCAATCAATGCCAACAATGATCTCACTCCCTGAACCCCAAAAGTCAATGCCATCAATGATGCGACTCACTGAACCCCAGCAATCAATGCCATCAATGATGTGACTCCCTGAACCCCAGCAGTCAATGCCATCAATGATCTGACTCCCTGAACCCCAGAGGTCAATGCCATCAATGATCTGACTCCCTGAACCCCAAAAGTCAATGCCACCAATGATCTGACTCCCTGAACCCCAGCAGTCAATGCCATCAATGATCTGACTCCCTGAACCCCAGCAATCAATGCCAACAATGATCTCACTTCCTGAACCCCAAAAGTCAATGCCATCAATGATGCGACTCACTGAACCCCAGCAATCAATGCCATCAATGATGTGACTCCCTGAACCCCAGCAGTCAATGCCATTAATGATCTGACTCCCTGAACCCCAGCAATCAATGCCAACAATGATCTCACTTCCTGAACCCCAAAAGTCAATGCCATCAATGATGCGACTCACTGAACCCCAGCAATCAATGCCATCAATGATGTGACTCCCTGAACCCCAGCAGTCAATGCCATCAATGATCTGACTCCCTGAACCCCAGAGGTCAATGCCATCAATGATCTGACTCCCTGAACCCCAGCAGTCAATGCCATCAATGATCTCACTCCCTGAACCTCAGAGGTCAATGCCATCAATGATCTCACTCCCTGAACCCCAGCAGTCAATGCTAACAATGATCCTACTCACTGAACCCCAGCTGTCAATGCCATCAATGATCTGACTCCCTGAACCCCAGCAGTCAATGCCATCAATGATCTGACCCCCTGAACTCCAGAGGTCAATGCCATCAATGATCTCACTCCCTGAACCCCAGCAATCAATGCCATCAATGATCTCATTCCCTGAACCCCAGCAGTCAATGCCATCAATGATCTCACTCCCTGATGGTGTGGATACTTTGCGAGACGTGAGATCGCATACCTGCTGCTTCACTTAATGATTACTGTGGCTTCAAATGAGTGTTAATTAATTCACTAGAACAAACTGCAGTGTCTAAAATCAATCCAGCAGCCCTTTGCCTTGGGATAAACGAATCTGCTAAGGGTGAGCAATCAGAGAGCAACCATTAATCCAAGGCTGCCTTTAGATAACTATGTACAGGTGACAGTTAGTCAATCGCCTCGGCTCCAAGTTAGATACAACGCACATGAGCTTCAACATATGTGACTCTGTTTTGCAACACAGCAGGGAAAAGATCGCTTTGAAAAAAACTACACAACTATGAAAACAAACAAATTAATACTGTGCATTGTCTGTAAGGTATACAGAATAAGATCAAATAGATTTTACAATGAAAAGTAGTTTCATTCAATTAATAGAAGAAATAAGTGCCGTATATGTTTTCTACCCAGTTTGCCATTTAACAGATAAATCAAAGGAAGAGGGGGAGATTAAATGAAATCGGTTTCGTGTAGAGGTGTACACCAAACTTCTGGGATGGCCATAAATTCAGCAGAACACCAACAATATTATTCAGAATCTTTAAAAAAAAAGTATTTTTATCTTTCAAGTTATAACAGAAGTTACATATCCAAAATTGGAACAGAATATTCTAAGAATTACTACAAAAATGTATTTCACATAAATTTGCTACAATAGGGACATTGTTCTATGTGATATATTTGATTAATTTACATTTGTGCTAACCAAATATACTGTAATTTCATGTTGCTTAAATTAATAATAAGTGTAGATTTGTGATATTTCTAGTGAAAAGCTCATGTATATAATTGATACATTTGGTTGTTTGTTACACTGAACTGACTGAAGTTACTAAGATGTCAGCCTGTGCCAAGTTACTGTCAACTTAGCTAACACTTCTCAACCCCACAATGCTAAAATTAATGTTTTGCGAGAACAATATTTTGAAGACCCAAACAACCATATCCATTGCAAAAAGAAAATATTTTTGACAAGGAAATCTTTAGTTTTGTCCTACGTCAAAGTTTTCAAACTTGTTCAATATTTTGTAAGTATGAAGTGCCACTAGTTGTATTACCTTAAAAGGAGTTTGTGTCTCCCATAACCATGAATCAGCCAGGGTGGTAATCAAAGTGATTTTCTTGAATGTGAACATTTTCTATACATCGAAACCATGCTTGAACATCAAAGAGCTTTGCAGTTAAACCATTCATTGCCCATTACATTGCCAATAGCGTTATTAATCTAAACATTTTGTTTACCTTTTTACGGAAGAAAAACTTAAACAGTGAACACTGTTTCATGCTTACGAGAACATTAATTACTAAAAATGAGGAGCTGACCTCCCTTTAGAAATGTGAGCATTGTGATGAAGAAAGTGGGTCTACACTCAGTCCATTAACAGGTGCTTATTTCACAGGCATGGACTCCAAACTGACATTCATGGTTAAGAAGGTCACAGATGCGGGTAGACTTTCTCAGCATCCTTGGGATAAGATATGCTGTAAAGTGTAAATTGGCATTTTCTCTCGGTCAAGAAGTTAATCTTTGGTACCCTACAGATGTTCATTTATAACACTCTAAAGGAATCTTTTAATTTTCATGCTACTGCTCAATGTCAAAAATATAATCTTACACTGTGGCAGGAAATCTTACCAATTTATTTCAAGCAAGGTGTGTCCCGATTTGTTGTGCGACAGCATGCAGCACATTGATGCAAAACTAAATCATGTGTGTGTTTAGAGAAGTGACATGTTTACACACTGTTACCTGGATAGCAATTTATACAGCTGAATGAACTGAGGCAATATGAATTGAAACAATGTTTCGAATCAATCTCTGAAATGGCAGAAAAATATTATTCAGGCTCTGGTCTCCCCAGCAGAGACTTTGGTATTCTAAACACTGTGCTAATGTGCCTGCAGGTAATAGCTGTCCTCAAATCAATGTCCAATCAAAAATTAAATTCCATGACATGATGACCCAGAATCCACCTGCTGTTTACTACAGCAGGTGGGCATGAATTTTTAAAGAGTTCCACTGTAACTCAGTTGATATATTAACATATCCTTAAACTAACGGCATGCCTAGTCACACTCTGAACCACTTCATCTGGTGGCAGTGACAGACTGTTTTTGTTGAAATACTTTTAATTCCAGGTTTAATTAATAACGGCACTTGACATGAGTCATTTATTCGAAATTTTTGAATATTCTTTTTGTACATAGCAGCACTTCGATTATAATCTGAACGTGATGTTTTCTGTAGGATTGGCTTGAATCATCATCAGTGTACCTTCTGCATTTCACTGCAATCGCTCCTGGAAATATACCATATATATAACCAGGTACACGGGTATATTGTATGCAGACTGCAAATGAACTGCTCACATACATCTCCTGCCAACTTCCATTAAATGCCTGCTGGATTCGTTCACACGGAATAGTGCATTCAGGCATCACACATTGCGAAATTCAATATTGATGGAATCTGGCTGATTTGCAAGACGGTGAAATGCGCCTTCTCCACACTGATTGAGTGCTTGATGAGCCGGAAGCAATGGCGTATTAACTCAATGATACACCATGAGTTACTAGACAGACTCTCAATCGACACTTCAAGTGCTCCTGTTATTCTGAGAGGTTCCATATAACATGCGTAGGACGAGAGAAACTGATGGTTACCAGGGAACTTGTAGAGGTGCCTTGTATCCATTTAAAACACTGACTGCACACTAAACAGTGAGATTACACTTTATTCCTTTTATTGTGGTAAGAAATGCATCTATTCTAAGACTAAATGCATAAGACTATTGTGTATTCTTCTTCTTTGTTACATGTTGAATGTCTTTTGAGGTATTTTTCATTTAGTGTATTTCCATGACTATAATTGCTAGCCAATATAACAGGCTCCATTAAACTTACCATCTCTGTCCGGAAGGCAAGTTCTCGCTCCAATGTTGACAAGTGAGAGAAATGTCGGTCATTCTCAAACATGTTTGCTATGTGGGTTCTGAAAGGCAGAAGCTCAAAGTAAAAATATATATTTCTAAAACATTTACATAGCAGCAAGGCAAGAAATCCAGAGAATTATTTCTAGGTTTTTTCTGTACAAGGTGGGAGCAGTTATCCCAATATATAGTTATTCCTGTACATCTGGACATTTTTTGATACAATTATGACAATCATAAATTACAGAACTTTGATTTTACTAAAAAATATTACAGTTCACATTTTATCATCCCAAATTGCGACAAAATACTTTAAAGGTTTGATGTCCATTCCTCATTTATTAACATTATTTAATATAATTATTGTTCTTAATACTAAAATATGTTGACATGGTACTGCCCGTGAAATTGCAGGCCCAAAACAATGTTCACAATATTTTTATTGAATCATGACAGCAAAGGAAATAAACTATTATATTATAGAATAAACCTTGGTTAAAAAGGATTGCTCAAGACTGGTCAATTTATTCGTTATATATATATCTGAAATTCATTATCTGAAACTTACTGTAAATAAAAAATAAATAAAAAAAAAAACAAAGTGGGACCATTTCATTTATTTGGCATAGCGAATTCATTATATCCAAGGTTTGTTGTATTATTAAAGTTGAAAAACATTACAACTGCGAAACGTTCCAAATGTAAACACCATTTGAATAATTAAACAGCAGATACCACATGTAAGGTGCACTCATTCCCAACACATGGACCCATTCTTGCAAATATCACTGAATTTGTTGCATCCCTGTAAAAGTACTGTTTAGAAATGTATTTTTGTTAAAATTGTACTTGTATATCTACGGGATAAAGATAACACAGCTGGACTTAATTTAACTTAATTGCCAATTTATTCACCAATTTTTTACTGGATCCAAAATATTTAAATGATATAATAGAATATCTAACAATTTCATAAAATTAAATAGTTAGCTCATCAATTTGACAAACAAGCTAACATACATGAGACAGTCAATACTAGATAGGTTTCTGTTTCTTCCGAAATTAACCTGAAATGATACATGTAAAAAAATTGATTTGTGGCAGGACCTTTAAGTGTAGTGGGTGCTGGGAAAGATGTCAATTACCCTGGGGAAGAAACAGAAAAAAACTGTGTTAGATATTGATTGTTGATTAACATTTAGACAACTGATCAGGTTGCGTAACAGCATGTGTTGGTCTCAGGTTCATTGGCAACCTGGCAGAGTCAGTGATGAATGGGTGATAGAGAAAGTGATCTGACTCTCTGTGGACAAAAGGCAGAAGGTTATTGGGGGCCTGGGTGAGGACTGGGACACAAGGCACCAGGCTACCATATAAAGACACATGGTGCATGCTGTAGGTACTTAGTAGTATTAAAGCCACAAAGTCTCATGATTTTCATCATTAAAAAATTTAATGTAATAAACTATTGTATCATCCCCTATAGAGAATCACTGCCTGATACTAGTAATAGATGATTATAGAAGTGCAACACCCCAAAAATAAAAAATTTCGGTATGAACGTGCACTTTGAAAATGCAAAATGTGGTAATAATACTGCTGCTGACACCACCTTGCAGATCCATATGTATTTATTTAGGTTTATCATGACTAATATTTTATTACTACATAGTATTTATAATTATAAAATGTAACTATTGTTTTTATTATATTAACAATATAAATTATTTTTTATTATTATTTGGCGAATGCAGATTTCACAACAAAAATTACATATTCATGCTGCTACCTTAATTAAAACTTTCCATTATTGACCCAGTGGGACATTTCCCAAGGGCTCTGAACTGTCCAGTGTCTTTATCTTCCCTGCCAGAAACACAGCAGTCACTCCAGGGATGCTATTCCCAGACAGAACATGACTGGGGAATAACACTTCATTGACTGCAGTTTCTGGGGGGAAAATAAAGCATTTATATTATTCAGGAACACAATGGATTAATTTATGCAGAATTATACTCTGTTTACAGGTAATAATAAACAATAAGTTTAGAGTATGATTACACACATTTATTTCAATAAATGTTGTGTTCAAATTTGCGTTCAAAATAGTTGTTTATTTACATAATCACATTTATATAGTCAATACATAAACTAATATTTTACATTTAAATATGCTTAATTTGCTCACACATCTCATTTTAAAATCAATGGTGTGGAAAATTGAACCTATCTTATCTACCATTTAGCATCAACTATCCAAAAGTTTGACAACTAATTCGTTTGTGCAAATTTTTTATTTGTTTTGAGGAACCATCGGACAAACTATTTATACTGTTTTCAACTGGATTCAATCACTGTTCAGTAATTTAAACATGTCAGATGTGGCTATGCCATCAAAGTTAAAATCAGGCCGATCCTTTCCATGCATTCAGAGCATGTTTATAAGTATAGCTTTTTGGTCGAAACGAGCGTCAGAATGAGTTATTGTGCAATATTCCGACATAATACAACCACTAGTCATCATAGAGGAACAAGCAGTTATCTTACGGTTCCATAAACAAAAAAAGTGTAAAGAAAATCAATGGTTTGCATCCTGTCAGGATTGAACCGGCGTCGCCCGACTGTAAAATAAATGACAAGAAACCAACACGTCTACCCACTGAGCTGCGGAAACTCTCTGACTGATTTAAGTTGTTATGATAAATTGTACAACTCCTGCTTCATATATCGATATTCTAGTGATATTATGAGATTATACACGTTACTTTCTGTAGCTGGATACAATATATATTTGCTATGTATGTTTATTGGTGTAGATTATCTCCTGTTAGTTGCATCCGATATCATTATTCTGAAAACATGCCCAAGCTCGGCGAAACCTAGTCGACTTGTAGGCCCATTCGCATTCGTTACTGCATTACAAGCAACTCTACAAAATCGTACCAATCGATTCATAATTTGAATTTGAATTGGTAAACTGTCTACTAAAAGTGGCACCATATTACAATGCGTGCAAACTGGTAGATTAAACAGTTTTCTGATACCTTTGCACCACGTATTATAAAACATATCAAGATGTTTGTTTTGTAAGTTCCACAGACATACACCATAGAAAGATGTACAGTACGACATATATATTTGACGTTTTATGTTTATATTACAAACCCAAAATTAGCAGATAATGCATTTACACGCCATATAAAATCATGACACATATCTTTTACCATAGCCTGGTGAGTGTCAGGACCAATAATATGGCCTAAATACAACCCTTTTTTACTATGTTTCACTTTTAAACCATAAAAATAAAATGGGCAGTCGGTACCACTGCCATATTTAATAAGTTGACATTTTGCCGGGTTGAATTGTAAATCATATTCATATGCAAATTTTAGACATATATCACACATTTTGTTGAATGCATATATCGATGGAGCTACCAAAGATGTATCATCAGCATAGCCAACAGCACCATAGTACTTATGACCGATCATACAGCCGAAACCAGACATGCAGAGCAGACCTAGGGCCGAGTACATTTTCATGAGTACAAGTACGAGTACTTTGATGATGGATGAGTACGAGTACATTCTCACGAGTACGAGTAAAAGTATGAGTACATTTTTGTCAATATAATATTAAATAATAACGTATTTTAAAATTATTTAATTAATCTAATTTATTTAACTATGCAATGGCAGTTGATACATTTTTTACGAGGAAAACCAAGAAAAACCTATATTTCATCAACAATGAAATTCACTTCATTGGCATTCATTTCAGTGGCATCATATGATCTTATCATCTATTTGCCATTGCACCGAATGAACATGAGTTGTTCACAGGTTGAATCTTCAGGCTGCACCGTTCAAGGCAGAATACTTTCTTGGCTATGCTAAATACCCTTTCAACTGGGGCTGATGAGGCCGGAATGGTGAGGGATCAACTGTACCACAGTTGGGAAACTCAGAACTGCAGTGGGTCACTGTGACGATCTGTACATGGCTGAGTGAGGTATTCGTTCACCTCTACAATCACCAATCTGCTGATATTATAAGTTAGCAGTTTATATTTTCTGATCATACACTACTAATTGTTGAGAGGGTTAGCACATGTCCACATAACAGGCTCAGCATCCCCTCTGGAATTTTTAGCCATGTTGCTGGCATGGGATTATACTAGTGTAGGAGGCAGCCTGACTTGAGCCACCTTACTTCTACAGAGAAAGACTGGCATTTCTTGTTCTTAGCAGTTAGCACTGTCAGCCACTGTCAAGTGGCATGGTCTCCAGACTACATCAAAGGCACTTCCTGTCTAACTGGTGGGTTAACTGCTAATTGGCTCTTTATGGAAATCATGGTGCCTCAATTAAACAAACAGGTTTATGGCCTGAACTGATAGCCTACAATTATTGTTTGCTGAAGAGGGTGTTTCTGACTGGGAAAAGATGCTGCCTGTTGCCATGTTTGGGTATCATAAGTCATGGTTATTAGAGAATGAGGATGTACTAAGTGTAGGGATGGTAAGGTGGTATTCTATCAGAATTAACAAAATATTTAAACAAATAGTTGAACTTTTAAATATTTCAGGAAAGTTTCATTTTATAACCAAATATATTTATTTTCCCCAGTACATATTGAGAAAGTACTCAGATGTACTTGTAATGTACTCGTAAAATCTGAGTACAATGAGTATGAGTACGAGTCTATGACCCATAAGTTTTATGAGTACGAGTAAGGGGATTCATTCCTCTTTACATCAGTAAGTTAAAAAGTTTAACATAATTTACTTTATCGAATGCTTTAGTAGCATCTAGTAACAACACGTAAACATACAATTTATTATGCTGGAAATAGTTCACAGTCTCCATTAACGCAAATGTACATTTAGCTGTAGAGCTTTGAAACCAAACTGTAAATCACTTGTTTTAAGAGCATCAGAACTTGTTATCATTATAACCCAATCAAATATTTTTGACAGAGGGCTACTAAGAGCAATGGCTCGATAGTCATCATAATTATTTGCTGATTTCCTCTTGTTTTTTTTACCAAAGGTTGAATTGTTGATATATTAAAACCATCCGGGGTATATCCGTGATATACCATTGCTGTGAATAGCAAAGAAAGAAAAACATGTAATTTGTTAGGTGCATGAATAAAGCAGTCGGTATATATAACTCCATATCCATCACATTTGTTACTCATAACGTGATTAATACCATTCAAAACATCATCCACCGAAATAGTATTTTCACCATCGTTACAATGTGCATCTACTTTACTATGTATATTTTGTAGCAATGACATCATATCCTCTTCATTATAGGCTACTGAATTATATAATTCTTCATACTTAGTAGCAAAGTGTTTAGAAATATTTTCGTCTCCTGTCACTTCATCAACCATGTTGGGTAGCATATTATTGTTCTTTGTAACTTTACCTACTTCTTTCCAGAAGTCCCTATTTTTATTTCCAAGTAACGCTGTCACCATACTTTCTTTTTTAACATTATTTTGATTACGTTTAACAAAATGAAGTGCTCTGTGATATTGAGAGCGTGATCTACGCATGACATCAGCAATAACAACATTGCGAGGAGAGCCACAATCTTTCCATACATTACGCCAAAACATTGACGCTTCTCTGTTTGGTTTAACGTGCTCATTCCAACCCGCTATTACCTTCGAATTTCCTACAACATTAGTATCTAGTTTATATATCTGTGCTACATATATATATAATGGGTTGAGTTCTATTAATTGTAGAGTTTCCAGACAGATGAGATACGAAGTCACATAAGTGTTCCATGTCTCAGACTCTTGACAACATGACATATCATGACGTGAAGTCACAGAGGAGATTTAATGATTGTCAGGTCAATAAGAATGTCGTAAATTAAAGTTCTGATCAATACTGGTCAATACATAACAATAGCTGTCAAGACTCACACTGCTGTGTCATTAACAACACCATTTGAAGTTAACTTACCTGTGGAGAAGGCCGCAAGCGCACGCTGCAATGGGAAATCATTGGGTGATTACGACTAATGATAATGTACAATTTGAATATATAATTTTTAATAATAGTAAGCCCTGCATGTTATAAACGCACATGTGCCATTTGCACTCATATTACACATAACACAAATGCACACGGTGATATCAACAAATACATACACGACATGCACATAGCCACGCACACACTGACACAGTCATGACATACATCATACATGACAGCACTCAGCAGTCTAAACGCACCAGTAACCGCTTTAGTTTTTAGTTCGACAGCTGTCAACACTCAAGTAACAAAATATGCATTAATTTACTATTTGGCACCAAATTACTTGTTGACCACTCTATCTACCTATGAACCTGTGTTAATTGACCCCGAGGCCGGGTGTGAATGCTACTGTCAGCCTCTGTTGTTGGGTTCATCAGTTTATGAACATCGCAACTGCCACGTCAACCGTGACCACAAATAAAACTGGTCCAGTCGTCGAACACTCACCGAGTACAACCACACCGAGCACGTAGCCCGCGCTCTTATTTCCCAGCAATTCCGAGAACGTGAAATCGCCATCGTTGTTGTCACTCTGTTTCTTTGAATAACTTTTACCCGTTCCTTTCGGATGTGAATCCGTCTTCCGTTCCGCAATGTGATTGTGATGCTTCCCCTTGCCACCCATGTTCAGAACTGGTCGCAGCAGCCGACTACTTCCTGTACGACACACTGCGCCTGCGCGCTCGTAGAACACGCCTAGCAAGTGATTAATAAGTTATGCGTTTTCGATCAATAATGCGTGAAGCTGAACGAACCACATTCGTCTATCCATAAGCATACATACGCATACATTGAATTGATCGATGACCCACATCAAACGACCATGACTTGTTGACCCGGAAGGAGTATGTAAATTAAATGTCCTAATATGGCGAAAATGACCGTCACTTATGGCAACGCAGGTGGTTTACAATGTGCTTGGCGGGCGTGAGCGAGTGACTGTCGGAAACGAGCGAACTTGAGTTGTGTTTCGTACTTGAGTATCAGAAGCACTGCAAACATGTCGGCGGCAGTAGCTAGCGGGGTCGTATTGTCCGATTCTATGCATCGCAATCGGCCGCCGTTTCAGACGTTTCTCCAGTCTGATGCGAACGCTGGCGGCACGCCGATGTCTCAGGCGGACTCCGAGCGCCTCGCCCGCCAACGCAAGCTGCCAACGCCAATCGGCCGCAAGGACGTCGAGTCGTTCAAGGACCCACAGAACCCGACAAACCCCGCCTTCAAGCGGTGGAACGACGAAGGGGATTACCGAGCAGATGTGCCACTACGTGCTGTCGATGGGGCCCTCGATCCCATTTCTGGGTTCATCAGCGTCGGTGGGGAGTTGTTCAAGAAGACAGGGCGTGTGAGCATGCCGTCGATGGTACAGATCACGACGGCGCCTCATCGCACTACCCCGCAGTCGGCCAACTCTATCCGCCTGGGGTCGGCCGCTGCACCCCCTGAGACACGACGGGCGACAGAGCGTGATCCAGGCTCTCCGTATCCGTGGAACAGCACCCGGGTCCTGGACGCGTCTATCCGAGCACAGCTGGGAGGCAGGTGCATTCAACTGTTCTGACAGCGGGTCCACGTATCATGCACACATGTTATGATTTACATTTTAAATTTAACTTCAAGCACAATTTCTGTATTTTCTCTAAGGCTACTAGAGACAATTAAGTAATGCATAAATTTGCATATTATATTAAAAGTTGCATACACGCTGGCCTACTCCAGGTGCACTGGTAAAAGGCTTTTCGTGAAATATATTGCAGTTTCCTGGTGTCTAACCAATTGCAGTTGTCAGCATGCCAACATATCCCTGGATTTTCCCACGCTCCATCCATTGAATGTACACTCTACAAAAATTACCAGTTATAGTGCTTGAAACAAACAAACTAAATGTAAGGGTGTATAGATGGATAGTATCCATATAATATTTATATGTGCATATCAAGCATTACTCAGTGATATGTATAAGGGGCCATGCATGAAGTATGCCACACTAAAATTTGACATTTGAGACTCCCAACCCCCTTGAAACCCTTAGTAGCACTTAGAGGCTGTACACCCCCTAAAAGTGCATTAGTTTTTAGACAGACTATCAATTATGTAGACGTTGGTCATTTTACACTTGTTGCATATCTAAATTGCTTCCTAATTCCCAAATAGAATAAAGGTATGCATTATCAGTGACACTCACTCTGATGTTGACAGATAAAACAAGTTAACACATTATCGGTTTTAATCATTACATAACGCTTGCCAATTTAAAGAGACCATCACCCCATGTAATTTGTCATCACACTGATCCGGAAAACCCTCTTTATAAGCATAACATACTTGATGAATGACCTCTAAGTTGCTTACCAATTCAACAACTAATATGTTTTCTTTCTTTCTAGACTTTAAATGTTTTCCCTAATTAATCCATAGAATAGGTCAAGGTGCATATAAAGAATTTTGTAACTGGTGAATACTTTACAGTAATTAATGAATGTTATACACATGCTTTTATTTATTAAACATGTGTGTCAATTTCAGTTGTGCAAGAACAAGGACTGCTTCAGAGTAATTGCACGATAATTCAGCATTGATGTTTCATAATCTTCAGCTATGCTTGTTTTAAGCAAGTAGATATTTACATTATATCACTAGGTGAAATTAGTATATAAGCTAAATATAAGTTAGGAGAAGTTTGGTGTATGTTGGGTTAGTGTCAGGCTTTTCAGTAGTATTAATAGGTTTTGGCCAGGTTTTAACCAGTTTTGACCAGTTTTAAGCTGGTTTTAACCGCTAAGTGGTTAAAACAGGTATTGACTGGCTAGAGTGCAATTTGCTACACTTCCATTGCTGTCCAGTTCATTAAATCAGCATATGTGGTAGATAAGGATGGAATTTAAATAGGTTTTGTTTAGTAGCCACACACAAGACCATTGTCTGTATCTATTATACTGCTACGATATTCCACACATCATATAGCAAGCACACAGTGTCTTATTGTTGCCTTTGTCTCTGTGAACAAGCCCTTGTGTTAGTCACGGATTAACTTTTATGAAATGACAGCTTGTTCAAGATACTCAGAACAATTGCTGCCTGTGCAGTGTATGGCAAATGTGTTAATAATATCTCTTTGTGGGACATTATGACAAGTACCTGTAATCTGTCATCACTAAGCTGCTTATTTCTTTTATATTACATGTCTTTCATAGCTTCAAACAAACCTACCACACAGTACCTCCTAGACACCCAGTGTGAAAACCATTCTGATAATTTTGTTACATAAAATAATAACATTATTTTTATGTTTTTGTTCATTTTATCGGTTTGTAAGCATCAAACTAATAGAGACTTTGCTAACATCTTTTGATAAATGGATAGAACTATGTATTGTATTGTATTATGTGATAAAGGTCTGGTAACTTATAATTATGACTGTACATGTTACTTAAGCTGTTCACACACTAGTAGAAATATTAACATCAGCAAACCTTTTTAGCAACTTTATAGGTGTTTTATTTTATTACTCACATTTGAGTAGCTCAATTAATCATTACATTAGAATTAGTATTTTAGAAACATTGTCAACACCATTAAATAGAGTTGTACCTTGGAAATGAGTGTCTAAATAAAGTTAAAGTTATTATTAATGAACTAACTCAATTGATGTAGGAAAGTAACAGTATACATTTATAAATTAATATAATTTTATCTCCGTTGCCCACCGATATACATTTGTGTGTGAATTAAACTGGCAGCTGTAATTGTTTTGCCATATGTATATATATATATATATATCTATACACAATTTGTTCTTACCCAACAAGTGACATGTAGTGCTTTGCCATTGTCTGTCTCTTGGTATACACTTGTGTGCTAGGTACAGCCAGGATTGTATGGTAACAGCTCATGTAGCTCATATCATTACATAAAGTTGTTGTATGCTGATATAATCTGACACAGTTCAGTTTCACAGCAAGCACCAAAACATAAATAATGATTGCTATGTCTGTATCACTAATTAACTTAACATCATATAAAAAGCTGCTAGAAATTCTTGACCAAGGAGAAGCATGACTTTACAAGTATTTTTCCTTCTATGTTTCTCCTTTCGAACTTTTCATCGATATGTTTTGTATATTTATTTTGTACATCTAATTTGTTTGAATAAACGCTTTTAACTTGACTTGATGTACAATCAATACTCAACAATACTGGAGTATACTTACTGTCTAAAAACAGCTGATATTTAATAACGTTCCAGTACATGGAAAAAAATAACAGGTCTAAACAAAACTTATAGTTATTCATTGACATAGTGCTTATTTAATTCAAGTTCTTTCTAACCATATATTGCCATGTTCAATGACCATCCACTGTACACTTAACAGGAAATGTCAACAATGTTGTGTTTGTGAAATGTATTTTGTATATATATATATAATTATATATCAGAATAACATAAGTTGGAAAGTAGACGTAAAACATATTATATTAATATGTGATCTTATATTAGGTCTAATAAGGTATTAGACTATATATGACTAGAATTGACATAGTTGGGAGTGCTGGATATGGATAGCCTTCATGCAATAGGACACTTTCATGACAGAATCAGATCAAAGCTAGGGAGGTAGCTGAACTGCCAAAAGTCATACTACTTGGCACAGCATTATTGATGATTTTATTTATGTTTTTGTTTACAACTTACAATCATGTTTCTTCTTAAGTACAGTCAATGAGACATACATTTTCTTGGAGCACAATTAAGTTCATTTTTCCTGTAGTATTTACTGGTCACAAGTTTAACATTATATCTGCCCAAAATTATGCCATCTAATTTATAGGCGTACTTTAATCCATATTTATCATGAAATAAAAACAATTAGGCTTAAAGTCACTCCCTATAACCCTGTCTCTTTAAACGATATGCTCTCTCATTCTCCATCTCATGCGTCGTTCCCTTCTTTCATGTCTTAGTCCCTGCTTTTTATTGTTCACTTTCCTTCGTCTGTCTGCCTTTCTCTCTCCCTCCCTTTCGTTCACCTCACTGCCCTGTTTGTCTCATTTCATCTCGGTCTCCCTCCTCTTCCCTGCACCTCTTCCTCCCCCTCTCCCTCCCCCTTCCCCCTCCCTCTCTCCCCCCTCTTTCTCACTGCCTTGTGTCTCATTATAAGTACCCTGCAGTGTTCCGCCACTCTCCATCATTCTGCTGTAGGTTGGACAAGTACCAGAGATCCGCGGGTCGTTGAAGCAGAAAAGAAAGGAAAGAAGGTTGGCTCTATCACATTGATGCTTGTTTAGTTTACACAATAGTACAAACATTAAATTAGCAGAACATTTATATTAGAAAGATATTGTTCATGGCTCCAAGATTCCATTAGAGAGCAAGAAATAAACCTACTTTGGAGCAATTGTTGAAACATATGCGACAGTTCGACCCGTCTACAGCGGGTCTTGTTCACGTGACAACAGTGTGTAAACAAGATCCGGTGTCTAACATTTATATTATTATTTCACTCACACATGTATTGATATTGCTGTGTTACATCACTTGTAGAGCACAAGACAACATTATATTAATAGAGATATAGCTTTTAGCATGTATTAAACAAATGAGATTAATTCACAAAATTTCTCAGTTCTTCAGTTCAACCTTCATGAAATGTCATGAAGTTTCTTAATGCCATTCACTGACCTTTCCCATTCACGTGTGTTAGACAACTTGTCATAACTGGTAGGTGTAATAGTCGATCAGACTGTGAGGCAGTTCTTGACATTTCAGACAAAGTCTGACAATGATAAACTGAGGGAGAAACTGGTACATCAGTACGTCTACACCACCACGATGCAGAGGTATGTAGTTGTTGGCTTGCAAGAGACCATTTCTATTTTATATGCATATTTTCATATGTAAAACTTTTATGATAAGGCCAATAGAAATTGTAATTCAGGCTTTTGTATTGACATTAGAGTTCTATAGTATAAACTGTATGTATTCCATCTTATTTCCCGAAGCATAAACAACTATTGAATTCAACAGTCCAGTTTTTACAAAAATCAAAACTCTGTCACTCAATAGTGAGTTTACACTCGGATAATATTATGAGAAAGGTCCATCTCATTTACTAATGGGACGTGAGTCGATGCCTTCGAACATGGTATGCTGCAATGTAAACACACTGTGTCTCCTAAAAGAATTTCAACAAGAGAAATGGTCCATTAAAACTGTCCGTATGTTATGATAGATACAGTTTATATCATATGACATGATTGTTTGATAGCAACAAATGGACAACCTCCTTTTAAAAAACTTTTTGTAAGGATGTATTTATTAAAATATTAGCATATATCATTTAAATAACTGAACCATTGATATTCTGCTGTCACATGACTATGTTAGTTGTCATGTGACACAAGGTCAATAGTTCAGACACAAACTAGTAGTTATTATTACAGTATTGAAAGTAAGCTCTGTCCTTGCTCTGCAGCTTTTATACACATACACATTGAATTCAGTAGGTTTGTGCTGCTTATAATGTGTAGACTCCAGTGCAAAGGTGTGATTAACCTCTTGATTAGGTTTACACACTGTAGCAGGGAAGACTGTAGATTATCCAGGCGCCGTGAGGTGGCAGCATTGTCCCATCACAACGGCCTGAATGATTAAGCTCCAACCAATGTTACCGGTAGAGGGGTTTACCCCAGATTCGGGTAGAGACGATGATTGGCTCTCAGGCCAACTATGAAATAACAAATTAAATAAGGATACACTTTTATCAGATACTACTATACCATAACAACTATTCAACATTAAATTATTATATTGAAACGTCACACACAAAATAAACCAACATTAAACTTTGTTCGTAGTTTAGTGCCTTTTAATCACATGCATATTCATTAGGTGGCAGCTCTTGTGGCTGTCAAAGATTCCGTATTGATGTTCTTTGCTTATGCTCGAGCAGAAACAAAAGACTAAGTGTGAATAAGCATGATAAAAATAACAAACAAGGACAAATTTAACTAATCAAAGTGCAATCGATGACTCGCGCAACGGTCGGACTGCTAACTGATATATGTAGTCACCAAAGAACAACCAAAATGTGCAGATCTTGGAGGCAAAGTCGATAGCTTGTCGGGCAACTATTTTAGGGTCCTCGGTTCGAATCCTGCACAGTTCTCAAAACTTTTGTTTGTGTTCATTTAGTTTAAGATTCATATTATTTTGTATAATACTATTTCAGGCACTATTTCATAATTTCATTTCGTTATTGAAAACATATATAATATATAAACATTCTGGGGGATAGACATGCTAACTGGCGGTGAGCAGCCAAAATGCGATTCTGAGCCAGGCTATATTCCTGGCGAAGTCACGCAGCCAGATGAGAGTCAGTTAAGCGAGACTCATAATGATTAAAACATGGCAAATCCTGACAATACATCACATATAACTTCATAAACTGATGACGCTTTAATTCATGAGTATACCAGTGTTGCCATCTAGCAGATAACATTCAGAAGGGCCATTCAGAGCCAGACTATCTTTCTGGCGAAGTTACGCAGCCAGGCAAGAGTAGCGGTTAAGCGAGACTAGGAAGTCATTCAAGAATGGCTGAAAAGTCTCCCCACAATGCAGGGAGAACAGTTCATAATGATATCCAATGAGCCTAATCTTGGCACTAATTGTAACTTAGCATTATACATATTAAATAGTCAACCAGGCAATACACTGTCAGCTGTAAGCTAATCAATTCAGATATTTCATACAAAGTTCTATGATCATGTTACAGTGAAGTTTTTAACTAAGAAAATGATGGGGAAATATCAATATTTAAGCATAAATTAAAAAAGTATCCACAAAATCATATATATATATATAGTCAACACATTTCCTCGCTTACATTACTTTCATCAAAGAAAAAGTTCTTCAGTAGAACAGCTGGTGTAGACAAAATAAATGACAATACTAGAGGCACACTTCAGTCTGTAGTGTTAGTTGGTAGCAGGTAAGTGAACATAGCAATAATACTACAAAACAGTATTTATGACGTCAATATTGTTCTTATAGTACTAATACAAATGTTTTATGTATTGCTTGCAAAATTTTAACTATTAATGAGACTGAAACAGTGTTTGCAGTTTGAAAGTTAATTGTTCAAATTATAAAGACAACATTCAAATACTAAGCATCCATTATTGCCTCTAATTAGCACTTATTGCAGAGGTATGCATCCATGCACATACATACCTTTGAAGTTCCTCCCACACAAAACCACAAGTGTGGTGATGTAAACTGATTCAGTGAACGTCCTGCTAACAATACCTAATCGATAAGACAACATTGTGTGATTCAACATAAACTTGTTCAATAAGACAATTAATTTAATTGTCAGACAATTACCAACATGTGCTTTCAAACAAAAATAAAATCATCATTTTTGGTGCAGCATAAAACAATATTTAGACTGGTGCGGGAGTAGAAAATACAGGTGTGACCCAATTGTAGATTCAACAAAGACGTGCCATGGGACGGAACGTTGCGGCCCAAGCAATGGCCGCCTGTGAGCACACTGGAAAAAAGGCCGGACATGATTGCAATAACACGCACGAAGAAACAAAATGGAAACGATCGCAACTGCAGTGACGCACAGGTGAGTGCTAATTTGTAGGTGGTCCTACATTATATCAAAATACTTTTGTTTTTGTTACTAGAGTGAAATTATTGTTATTACTACAAAGCTGGTGCACCTATATCTCTAGTCTCCAGTTTTGTTTGCCTCCTTGCAAATGTTTACATCCAGCAAATTATAATTAAATGTTCATATATTAATATGACTTTGATCTACTTACTATAGCATTTTGGGATTATATCTATAATTTGTTACATTTATGCTGATCCATCTGAGAAACAAATGAGTGGAAAGTAGGTCGTGGTTGATGTTTCAAAAGATAACAAGATAAGCACATGAAGGTGGTCGGTCATTATACAAATGTTACTTGAATTTATGTTTTTGTCCTACTGTTCAGATCTATGGTCGGTCTTGGGATGCGCTACAGACGAGGCAGGGATATTACAAGACAGGGATACCAATACCGGGAATAGTATTGTAAGTACATAGGCTATGGGAGAGAAGGGAATGGATGGGACATGTCAAGAGATGAAACAAAGTCATCGGGGTGGTAGATAGTTTGTTGTGAATTTTAAAATGTTATGTTGCAATGTCTACATAACAAAAATGTGGATTTTGGCTTGGTGTATAATTTAAAGTAAATCAAGTATATATCTTCAATATAGTCAGAAGTTGATTTTAGCAGGAATATACAAGATAGATGAAATTCATTTTACCAGTGGCTTAGCTAGCAAATAAATGCAGTAGGAAGCCTGCTGCCATGTTTCCATGTGTAATGTTTCCCCTTCCCATTGCAGCTGCAGCCCGTGCCCCCGCGCCAGGCAGATTCCACTTTACAGGCAGGTCTCCCAGTACTTATTTACACAAATATAATTACATAAACTTACTGGTATTATGAGTCTTGTGAAGTTGGAAATCACTTACTGGACCAGATGGTTGTTTGAGTGGGGTGAGTTATCAGATTGTGGTGTCTATTCAATGATCAATAGACAAGACTTTGGAATAAAATTGCATCAAAAGTTAACTTTGTATGGCTAAATAAATGTTCTGTTTTATTGTAAACATGGTTAATAAAGGTAAATGTTGTGAAAATGTTGTCACACACATACATACATACACATATAATTTCTCAGATGGCCAATTTACAGAAGAATTCTGCCATAATTTGGGTAAACAAAAATGTAGGGACATAAACCACTGAATGAATTAAAATATGCCGAAATCCAAAATGAAGATATGAATACGAATATATTTAATTCAGGTTAAAACCCATAGTAGAAATTAGCATATTATGGAATTAGCATATTATGACTAATGTCAGCTTTCCTTCACCTGAACTGACGTATATGTGTCTTTGTCTGTCCAGTGGCTGTATAGGAGGGGTGAATCTAGAGGACATTGACAACGCTGGAGAAGGTTTCACTCCCTACACTGTGAAGAGACAGACAATGCCCTGGCCCACGGACACTGCCCAGTAAGCAAGGCAACATGTCTGTCTGTCTGTCTGTTTGGGTGCGTGTGTGTGCACGTGCGCGAGTGTGTGACCAATATTAATGGGCCTATTCTCATCAAATGATTGCCACAATTTTTCTGGCTACAAAAAGCTACATAGAATGAAATCTTCTAGGTATCGCTGGCAATCTGGCTAACATCAACAGCATTTGAGCTTCAACTGCATAAAGTTTGTAATTCCATTTTATACTTGTGCTATGAAAACAAGAATAATCGCATGCACTCTGAAGAAATGTGCACGAAACGGCATTATTATGGTTCTGCACGTATTTGGAAGACCACACCCATCATGTCCAGATTGACTCAATAACATCCGAGTCTATTCCGCTACAGAGTGGTGTGCCACAGGGCTCGGACCTTGGGCCAGTTATCTTCATCCTATACACCACTGTACACCAGTACATATTCAAAAGATACGAAATAAAGTACCATAAATAATAATAAACTTTATTTACACACCATCAGATCCGGGACTAAATATGTTGATGACATCCAACTACCCGGTATATGTGTTGTACAATCCAGCTATACCAGGCGACCAAGTGGAAACAATGAGGCGACTCACAGACTGCATCCAGCTATACCAGGCGACCAACTGGAAACAATGAGGCGACTCACAGACTGCATCCAGCTATACCAGGCGACCAAGTGGAAACAATGAGGCGACTCACAGACTGCATCCAGCTATACCAGGCGACCAAGTGGAAACAATGAGGAGACTCACAGATTGCATCCAGCTATACAAGGCGACCAAGTGGAAACAATGAGGCGACTCACAGACTGCATCCAGCTATACCACGCGACCAAGTGGAAACAATGAGGCGACTCACAGACTGCATCCAGCTACACCAGGCGACCAAGTGGAAACAATGAGGCAACTCACAGACTGCATCCAGCTATACCAGGCGACTACGTGGAAACAATGAGGCGACTCACAGACTTCATCCAGCTACACCAGGCGACCAAGTGGAAACAATGAGGCGACTCACAGACTGCATCCAGCTACACCAGGCGACCAAGTGGAAACAATGAGGCGACTCACAGACTGCATCCAGCTACACCAGGCGACCAAGTGGAAATAATGAGGCGACTCGCAGACTGCATCCAGCTAAACCAGGCGACCAAGTGGAAACAATGAGGCAACTCGCAGACTGCATCCAGCTATACCAGGCGACCAAGTGGAAACAATGAGGCGACTCACAGACTGCATCCAGCTATACCAGGCGACCAAGTGGAAACAATGAGGTGACTCACAGACTGCATCCAGCTACACCAGGCGACCAAGTGGAAACAATGAGGCGACTCACAGACTGCATCCAGCTATACCAGACGACCAAGTGGAAACAATGAGGTGACTCACAGACTGCATCCAGTTTCACCAGGCGACCAAGTGGAAACAATGAGGCGACTCACAGACTGCATCCAGCTATACCAGGCGACCAAGTGGAAACAATGAGGCGACTCACAGACTGCATCCAGCTATACCAGGCGACCAAGTGGAAACAATGAGGCGACTCACAGACTGCATCCAGCTATACCAGGCGACCAAGTGGAAACAATGAGGCGACTCACAGACTGCATCCAGCTATATCAGGCGACCAAGTGGAAACAATGAGGCGACTCACAGACTGCATCCAGCTATACCAGGCGACCAAGTGGAAACAATGATGCGACTAACAGACTGCATCCAGCTATACCAGGCGACCAAGTGGAAACAATGAGGCGACTCACAGACTGCATCCAGCTATACCAGGCGACCAAGTGGAAACAATATGGCCAGACATAATTTAACCTTTGCTTTATTCATACATATAGTTTTAATACATTTTTAGTCTTATTTATCTCAGGGTCACATTTTAGTATCTAATCAAATTATTTAATGTAAATTAGGCTTTTATTTTATTTATTTTGTATTTATTTATATATATATTTTTATTATATATATATTTTGTCCAGTAGGTTCAGCTGTTCAGCACTTTTGCTAATCGTTTATTTTATCATTGCATTTACCCGTAATTTTACTATACTTAGGCTTATATATATATGCATACACTATATACTAGGATATTGTTTGCTAATTTAATTTATTTTCTTATTTGTTCTCTTAAAAGTGTTTTTATGCTTCTTATATGATTGGCAATTTGTAAACACCCGTGAACGGGGGTCATTAGTCCCGGATTTGATGGTGTATAAATAAAGTTTATTATTATTATTATTAATGAGGCGACTCACAGACTGCATCCAGCTATACTAGGCGACCAAGTGGAAACAATGAGGCGACTCACAGACTGCATCCAGCTATACCAGGCGACCAAGTGGAAACAATGAGGCGACTCACAGACTGCATCCAGCTATACCAGGCGACCAAGTGGAAACAATGAGGCGACTCACAGACTGCATCCAGCTATACCAGGCGACCAAGTGGAAACAATGAGGCGACTCACAGACTGCATCCAGCTACACCAGGCGACCAAGTGGAAACAATGAGGCGACTCACAGACTGCATCCAGCTACACCAGGCGACCAAGTGGAAACAATGAGGCGACTCACAGACTGCATCCAGCTATACCAGGCGACCAAGTGGAAATAATGAGGCGACTCACAGACTGCATCCAGCTACACCAGGCGACCAAGTGGAAACAATGAGGCGACTCACAGACTGCATCCAGCTATACCAGGCGACCAAGTGGAAACAATGAGGCGACTCACAGACTGCATCCAGCTATACCAGGCGACCAAGTGGAAACAATGAGGCGACTCACAGACTGCATTGGGGAAGTCAGGCGATGGATGGCGCTGCGCATGCTGAAACTAAATGATGGAAAACAATGACCATCTTTACATCAAAACATAATTTCAAGATGTACGGAGGATGCTCTATGACCATTGGAGACGGTACAATTTCACCAGTAGACTGCATATGGAATTTGGGAATTCTCACGGACCAACATCTGACGATGACACATCACATGACTGCTGTATGTGCTGCATGTAACTACCATCTGTACTGACTGTCATCAGTCCCGCACTATCTTACAGGAGAAGCCGCGAAAAGTACGGTCAACGCACTTGTCACCTCTCACTTGGACTATTGCAACGCTCTCTTGCACAACTTACCGTTATCCCAGACAGCTCGGTTGCAGCGAGTCCAGAACAATGCAGCCAAATTAGTAACACGCACCAGCAGACATGACCACATAACACTGTTAAAGGAACGTGATGGACGCCTACGCCAGGACCTTGCGCCAACACTGCACCAAGGCATCACAAAGAAATTCATTAGCGACTCGGCATTTGGCACAGCAGCACTGCGACTATGGAATGAACTACCGGTGGACATTCGTGCATCAGGGACACTGAATATGCTTAGGAAGTCTTTAAAGACTCATCTTTTTATTATACATTTTAATTAATTTAAATTGTTTTGTTGTGACTGACATTATTTTATAATATATGTATTATTTGTGTTTCTAGTTTAATAATTAGTATTCTGTCTTAAAACCAGTGTTTAGTTTTTAATATATTAATATACATTTATTTTATTGCTTGCATGGTGCATCAGTCTGCTAAGCAGGAATTAGCACTAAAGAAATAGCATATTATTATTAAGAAATGTCTGTTTGATACTAGAACATTTTGTATCAAAAGTATGTGATTTAAATTTCTTAGGAAAGATAGAATAGGAAGAAAGGGAGGTGGAGTTATTTTATACGTTAAAGAATCTATCCAGGCTTATGAAATAATATTAGAAAGAGAAGCAGATTGCAAAGAAGCTGTTTGGTGTAAAATAGTTACAGGAAACTCAACGTTAAAGGTGGGGTTAGTTTATCAAAGTCCAAACATAAATGTAGAAGAGAATGAAAAAGTACAAAAAGCTATAAGGGAAGTTAGCAAACGGGACTGTATTATTATGGGAGATTTTAACCAAGGTCATATACAATGGAAATCTCTGCAGAGTACGGGGAGTGAGGACCACAAGTTTTTAGTCTTAGTACAAGCAGTTTCCTTTCTCAACATGTGCTAGAGCCAACCAGGGGTGAGAATGTGTTAGACATAGTTTTGTCCTCACAAAATGAATTAGTTGACAATGTAAAATTATGTGAGCCACTGGGAAGTAGTGATCACAACCAGATACATTTTACCATCAAAGTAAAATCAGACAAAAATAATAAGCAGTTCACGAGAAATGTTCACAAAGGAAGATATAAGGTAATGAGGAAATATTTAGCAAAGATAGACTGGAACAACACACTGAAGAATAAGTCAGCAACAGAATGCTGGAATATCTTAAAGAGTGAAATAGAGTGTATCTTTGATAAATTTGTTCCCTTAAAAAACAAGTGAAAAGGTCCAGAAAGAAATACTTATCGAAAGAAGCCATTAGAAAAATTAAGTACAAACAGACGATGTGGAAGTCATATAGACATACTGGAAATAACAAAGACTACAACATTTATAAAGAAGCACTAAACCAAGCTATAACTGAAATTCGAAGAGAAGCTACGAACAAAAATTAGCTTGTAATATAAAACAAGACAGCAAGAGTTTTTATGCATATGTTCGGAGCAAACAGAAAGTTCAGGATAAGGTCGGTCCTCTAGAAGATAGTGCTGGAAATATAATATCAGACGGATTCTTAATGACAGAAGACCTGAATGAGTACTTTAGTTCAGTGTTTACCAGGGAAGATATTAGTTCACTGCCAATACCAGAGGCTAAGTTCAAGGGGGCAGATTCAGACTATTTAGGACAATTAATTGTAACCCCGGAAATGGTAGCTAAGAAAATAAGGGCTATGAAGGATAATAAATCACCTGGAGTGGATGGTATTCCACCCAAACTACTATTGGAAATTGTAGAACAAATTAGCATACCACTTGCAACAGTTTTCAACTTGTCATTAGAAGAGGGAGTGGTTCCTTTAGAATGGAAAGAAGCAAACATTATACCGTTATTCAAAAAAGGCTCGAGAAACAAGTCAGAGAACTATAGACCAGTGAGTTTAACATGAGTGATTTGCAAATTATTAGAAAGACTAATTAAAGATCACATGGTGGATTTTCTTGTTAAACATAACTTGTTAAACCCATCTCAACATGGGTTTCTAAAAGCGAGGTCACGCTTAACAAATATGTTATGTTTTTTGGAAGATATCACTAAGTGGGTAGACGAGGGATCACCAGTAGATATCATCTACTTAGATTTTCCGAAAGCTTTCGACAAAGTGCCACATCAAAGATTACTGCTTAAACTAAAGGCTCATGGCATAGGAAACGGTTTAATTAATTGGATAGAAAAATGGCTAATTGACAGAAGACAATGGGTAGTTTGGAATGGAAATCATTTTTGAGTGGGGTACCACAGGGATCAGTACTGGGACCTATATTATTCTTAATATATCAACGATTTGGACGATGATATAACAAGCAAGGTGTTGAAATTTGCGATTGATACAAAATTGTTTAGAAGGATTAAATGTGATGAAGATAGACAGCATTTACAAGATGATCTTGACAGATTGATAAAATGGTCTGAAAAATGGCATATGTTGTTCAATTTTTGGAAATGTAAATGCCTCCAAACAGGACATGGGAACGAAGATGTACAATATACAATTGGAGGTTTTGTATCAAGTACTACTGTAAAAGAAAAGGACTTAGGGTTAACCATTAGTGCTGATATGAAGGTTTCAGAGCAGTGGGGTATTGCCGTTTCAAAAGGAAATCAAATCCTTGGATTAATTAGGCAAAACATAACGTATAAGGAAAAATAACTAATAATACCGCTGTACAAAACAATACTGAGGCCTCATTTAGAATATTGTATACAAGCGTGGAGGCCATATCGCAAGGACATAGATATGCTAGAAAGAGTACAGAGAAGAGCAACTAAAATGATACCAAAACTGAGGGATCTTAGTTGCAAAATTCGCCTAAAAGAATGTGGTTTAACAACACTGGAGACCAGGAGATTGAGAGGAGATCAGATAGAAGTGTTTAAAATAATGACTGGTTATGAAAATATTGATAGAAATATTTTTTTCTCAGTTAAGAAAGATAGAAGGACCAGAGGACATGAAGCTACATTAGTAAAGGAGCAGTGTAGATATAAGAAAGTTCTAATTTTCACAACGGACTGTAAATGAATGGAACAGATTATCTCCTGATTGTGTGGGTGCTAGTAGCATGAATGTTTAAAAAAAAAATTGACACCTACCTTAAAAAGGCAGGATACACGTAGATAAAAAGTATTGGACTCTCGATAAGCCAAAAGGCTTCCTTGTTCATATGCCATCTAGAGTTACTTTTCTGGGTGGCAATCTTGTTAAATCTTGTTAAATGCTATATAAGTATGATTTAATTTGTTTACTTTTGTGATGAACATAAAAAGATGTACACCAGGGCACATTTTTTCCATAATTAAAAAAAAATCCATGTAAATATAGGATACCGCTATTCTTCTTGAATATATGTTGAATATAGATAATTTCTACGAACTAACATTCCCGTGGCAGTGATGTTGTTAAATGAATTCACTATATGACGTTTTTCAGTCGCCCAAATATTCCCAAGTACACTGGCTGCACACTGTACCGAAGCATGACATCCTTGAACCTTGACCCTGCACATTCGCATGACTCACCACTAGGCATGCCCACCACTGCCGAAACTCATAAGTAAGTCACAGAATACAGGCATTGTAAATTATTAAATTTTTTTCAGCATCACAAATTACTGATACAATTTGATAAATTTAATTGTTAAATTACTTAACATTATTTAGCATTACTCATTAAATTTATGCAGTTTGGTGAAACAGTTACTACGAGTAATTTATTAATCGGATTATAATTGATATCAAAATCAGAACCCATTATTTTTTTCAAAATAAAAGGCATGATTATAATGACTTAATAATTACATTATAATACTTGAAATGTTTTCAGTGTTTTCATTGCCTTTGGGTTTTCTGTAATCTGTGCACTGAGTCAGTTATACTTGGTCATACACAGTTGGTCAGGAGCGTGGGAATGAACCAACTTCAAAGCTATAAGTGCCAATAAGCAATAAATGTCAATAGTGGAAATAGTTTATAATTGAATGGTCTGCTTACAATTTGGACATTTCGTGGAGGCAACTTTAAAATTGCGAATACGGTTTCAAGCTTATTAAACACAATTTGGCGGGCAGCACACTTTCAACATACTAACAGTAGTATTAATAAAATATAAAAAAGATGTTAATAAATGACGAACGGACAGTATATCTTTAAAACATGACTTAGTTTCCCGCTGCACCCACTTGTACTGATAGCTCCTTCTTTCCCTGCCAGACTGACCATGGTCGAACGGGTCACTCCAGGGTTCATACATGAGGGCCCCATGTCCAAGATGGTCACCACCGTGCCTCCCTACAACCCATTCAACAAGCTGCGCAAAGTCGAGGTGGTCACGGTGAATGCACAAAGTTGAGGCAGCCATGACAGTGACACACGATGGTGGACATTGCCACATAAACATGGAATTCAACGAATGACCGTGCACTGGTGTCATTACCAACATGATTGGGTGGGTTTGATAAAGGTAGAGGCAAAGGTATTTTTGCTGTGTTATCCCTGCTGTAGTTCCTGGACTCGCGTTTAACTTCCAGGAAATGAACTATTCTAATTATTGGCTTATTCATATTTTTATGTTATATTTAGTGCTGAATTCAGTGTTCATCAGAAAATGCATCACCTGGTCCTGAATGGTAAAACAAAACAGATATGGAAAGTAGAAATTAGGAAGTCATTGGCTTATCAAGCTTCCAACAACTTTTTTTATCTTGATCTTTTACCTTCTGAGATTTAAAAAAAACATTCACAGTTCTAGCATTTACAATCACTAGACAGTTTAGTTATGCGAGTGTTTAAAAGGATATATTTTAGATTAGATGTTGAACAAATAAAGGGTGGGTCAACAAGCTTTTACTGAAATAATCCCTATATACCACAAAATAGCTTCCATAATTAAACAATCATGCTAGCTTCACTAATGATGAGGTAGATGGAGATGTTAAAAACAATATAATTATCAAAACATCATCTGGACAATAAATTAATCGCCTGAAACTGTCAAAAGCAGGAAGGTAAATTTGAAGGGACAGTATACTGTTATTATGTATGTTTTTGAAGTTGCAGTGTAAAATATTGTGTCGTTTTCCAGTGTTTATCATTGAATGGTTATTAAGTGAAAATAACTGAACATTTTACCAAGATATTTACACTTTCTGTAACAGAAGTAAATGTAAAACATACCTTAGTTGTACAACTTGTATCCAGTATTAAGCACACAGTGCCACTGTTTAGTGTACATGCATATACATTCGTAATGAAAATTTGCTCGAGTTGTCTTGATATTAATAATAATAATAATATTTAATTTTATAGAGCGCAATTTCCAATAAAATGCTCAGAGCGCTGTACAAGAAGCTGATATTGTGCTGTAAACGATAGTTACTGGGAGAAAATACAAGGAATGTACAAAAAGTTGGTGAAATATTAACAGTATTTGCATACATTATTCCACTACATCAACAAGTTGATATTTGTGCAGTATTTTGTAAACCTTCTTCAGAAGCAGTGGTATATTTGTACTGCAGTTTTAGTGATAATGTTTATGTGCGATATTATGAAAATGTTGGCTTGTTTTGAATTGAAGTGGGTTTTACACTGTGTTTTAAATGTGGAATATGATATTGTACAGTGCAGTTAAATGATGTTTTTGAGTAGGCTACATTATTATTTAATGCGTGTCCATCAAAGCTATGCTGTGATCAGTGTAATATAGCTACGAATAAGGTATTACCGTTATATATATATTGCTTGGGTTTTGTTTGTTATTTGTGTTTTATATACAGCACTTATATCATCGCATTTTTTAATTTTAGCACACAATCTGTCATATATATGTACACTTTCACGTTTAATAGTTCTCTCACTTTTACATAATAATGACAATCAATTTTTCAGTTTGATTATCCTACAAGGACTAAGTTTTATTTATTATCTTACAAAAATAAACTATAAATTATATTACTATATTACCAGAACAGTATTGTATGCAAGTGTTTGTTGAACTATTAAACAGTAATATTTTGGTACATCAAGGTGATGTTTTAAGCTTGTTTTTGAGTTGAGATTGCTACAGACAACAGAATAACATGCGTCTTGGAAATACCAGCCAAGAAAGGAAAGGTTACCTAAAATAATTTATGGTATAAAAATTATCAACATTTGTTCGACACCTCAATAATACTTGAAAAATCAGCATATACTATTATTAGTATAATAATAAATGCCTGATATAGCACCCCACCCATGTATTGTTCTGGGGCAGTTTAGCCTTTTAAATGTTTCATATCCCATCTACCTGTCCATATTTGATAAATGTATGTGCCCTTTCATTATTTTAATTTTGGTTTACATACTTTGACCCATGTTTTTAAATGATTGCACCAAGTACAAGAACAAATACGTGCAGGTTATTGTGGAAGATAGACAAATCACATTGATCGAGTCCATCAAGTTGTAGACATTGAAGTCAGTTTGTATGTGTTGGTTATCCTGTCATTCTTGAGTTAGGGGAGAGACAATGTTTAGTCTCCTGTCATCGGTGACCATTATTATGTTTACAGGGCTCCCTGGTAAATTTGTTCTGGGATTTTCTGTGGACTTTCAGTTTGACCTCCTGTTGGGAAAATGTGATTTTTCAGAAATTATTTTAATAACTTTGGTGAATTTGAAAAATTCACTTTGCAATATCTTTTCTCCTGACACACAACCTGTTACGGTGAACAAGTCAACTGTATTCACCCTTCACGGACTATCAGGTACATTGTGAGTCTAACTATAGGACAGATATATATGCGAGTCATGTCTTAGATAAACAAGTTTATTCATGGTAAAGTTCACATTCCACGAATAGAAATATTAAGCTAATCGAACAATAGTCAATGTACTGTAAACCAACAATAACTCCAAACACTAATTAACACCAGTTCTACATTTGCCATGATTACTTATAAAAAAAACTGTTGGTATTTGCTCCAAATATTTCTGCCGAATCACTCAGCTTTTGTCAACTGGTTATGAAGTATTAAATGTAAAATGGAAGTTGTAGTGAGACGTTGGCCCTGAGCTTCCACTGGCAAGTCAAAGTATTTGGAATGTATATCAACAGTTTTTTAAGATTAATTCATGCAAACATCACATTCCAAGAAACTAGAACAGTAATCCATTGAAGATCGTACACCCGTTGTTTTAGATGGATGAAGCATGCATGTTCAGCTTTTCTGCTGAAGAGTCGAAACATGGGCCCTACAAGTCTGACATGCATTTTATTACAGACAGTTCATGCATTTAGAAAACAGCACAATTTCACAATGCTGTCAAGTGTCATAAAGCCTACTTGTTTTCTTATTATGACAGCTGAGACGGATATTTTTTATGTGATCAATAATATTGTGTAGAAATGGGATTGCGTTATATTTGTGTTCACGTGCAAGAGATAAGTGTATACATGCAGTATCATTTTCAAAACACATCCATCTTTACTGGGGGATAGACCCAAGCAATTGACACCTCACTGTAACAGGCAAGGGATTTGAACACAGAAGGACTACATAGTTGACAGGAATCCTGTACAATACTGCATGGCATGTCAAGGCACAACAGTCATGATGAATTAACAATCTACACAACTCTGTGGTAGGAACAAGTTTGGCTCTAGTTAAAGGGGATGCAAGTTGTTTCACAATTTTCATTGGTAAACTGAAGCAGTTGGTTGGGGATTTTGAATAACCGTTGTTTCACCTTCAAAGATGTTTGGCCGGCTGCTTAATACAATAAAGCAGCATCTAAATATGTTGTAAAATTAGCGTAGTAATATTCACCACCAAATTGTGCATTTAAAAAGTATTAAGTGAAAGATTGTTTTGAATGTATGTCATTTTGAACCAACAGAAATAGTACAAATACTTGTACAATGTGTCACAATGTCCACAAAACTACTTTTCAGTCAACCAATGAAAAATATGTAGATTTCTGTTAATTATTCCTAGTTACATGGGCGAGTGAAAAACACAAAGTCCAATCAATATATATAACCTATATATATATAAGACAGATGAATTCAACACAATTACATTTTCATATGTGGGTTACTCAAAACCCTATTCCAATCCAATATCTCTCCACTAAATACAGACCACTGTATGTGGTTCACCTTGTGATACAGAGCATCACCATGGTGGGTTTGCATAAACACAACTTTTTTTTGCTGGAACAGGTTAACGAGAAAGACACTAATAAAATTTAGACATTTAAATACTAAACAATTTTTTTATATTTTATTATAGATCATAAAATGAGAAAAACTGGCAATGCCCATGCAGGGCTTGACGTTATCTCCCATAAAGCACTTGTCCAGTAGGACAAGTACTAATTCATGTTTACTTGTCCAAACAGAAATTTACTTGTCCTACCAAAAAATAGTTTTAAACATAAAACGCCATAAGTGGCTCTGTGGTTGTACCCTCCAAATTACGAAAGTTGTTACAGGCTTACTAAACACAACTTGGCGGGCAGTATAACTTCAACATAGTTAGTATAGTCTTAAGAACATTATATTAATTAATTAAAAACTAGGAACAGACTGCCTCCTTGTAACTAATTAAAATGCAAAGCTAAACATGTGGCATTTTACTGAACACAATAATTTATTTTATATAAACACTACATACAACGTTCTGAATTATCATCTTATAAAATATTGTTTGTAATAAATTCCAAATACAGTTATGTAATTGGACCTAGCCATGCATGTTACCTGGTAATTTTGTCAATATTTACAACCATAACAATTATTTAAGCAATTGAATGCTTTCATGAAATTATTTGTTTTGAATGTATTATGTCCATACAGTATTCACAATTGGAACATTCTCCTTTTTATATATTCTCACAGACTTTATGTTGAATTTTGCATAGGCACACATTATTTCAGAGTAAACTTTAAACAAATCAAAAATTTGCTAGTTAGTTAAGAGTTGCCCCTTTATGTAACTGGTTACCCAAGTCACCAAGTGATATAAGGGTGGACAGTACAGGGGTGCCTGCATAGGACTTCGTACCTACAGTTTTAGGCAAAGTCATCATTTACTTGCTACAATTTATGAATATTTTCCTACAGTAGACCGTAAGCAGGGGCAGAGCAAGGGGTTAAAGTGGCATCATGCACAATTTGTTTGATAGCTAATGCCCATTAATATATAACACAAGGACCCAAATGTCAGTCGCCCACAGGCGGGACAATAATTAATGGACAAAGTTCTAAATTGCACACTGCAACTAAAGCAATTCTAGTCGCTATCGTAAGATTATACTTGCAAATGCAACAAGATAGTAGCAACTTCAAGCCCTGTTGTCGAGCCCTGTCCATGGTAATTTACATACATTTGGTTTACACAAGTCCATAACTTTTTGAATTACACTAATTATCAGTTGAAGATATATCAAAACCTGGATCATCCACGAAACTGATTAACTGCTAAATTGTTCATAGAACAAATTTTCATTCCAATTATGTTTTTTCATTTGACAACACCTGCATCATGAATTTGTTTTGAGCTTTAACTTATATCAATCCAAATTTTTGTAGTTTGGAATTTATTATCCGACTCAAAAATATATCAAATTAATGTTATAATTAGAATAACACTTGTCAAACATGTGCTGAAAAGGTGTTTCACTACAGTAACAATCATGGAATTTGAAAAAAGCTAGAAATTCAATAGGGTTGGGTTTTAATTGTTTTATTACTCTTACTTAAGTAGTACCTAATTGTAAACTGCATGAAATATACATGACATCTGTGAGAACATCGACTGACCGACTACTGAACAGCCGACTGCAGCTGGAGCATGCTCAGTGCTGCCTCTGGTTCATCCCCAGGCGAACACATAAGTATCGCATAACGGTGTTCATTGCTGTCTTCGCCACCAGGTGCTGCCACCTCTACGATGGTCGTCTGTACGCCGCATGTGTTCGCTTCCTTGTAGACGACTTCCTGCAGTTGCTCCGAGTCTCCCTCGCAGGCCGGGATTGTCTCCTCAGTCCCAGTACACACCTGGTACTCCCCGTCATCATCACCCATCTTGAGGATGTACGTCACCTCCTGCCCCCCTGCACACTGCAGCTCCTCCTTGCTGCCATCTGCAGTCTCCGTCTCAACCTCCTCTGTCAGCGGCTCGATGGTGATTGCATTGGTCAGGTCGGCCATTGATGCTGGAGTGAGCTGGAACATGGTGGAGTCAAACAATAACACCTGCTCTGAGGGGTCACCTTGCTCGTGTCTCAACACCTCCTCTGCATTGGCGACGTCCTGCATGAAGGCTGCGTGACTTGGAGCAAGCATCACCTGGTGGCCATCACCGACGGCATCACACGTGGGCGAGGTGAATCCACCTTGGGGTGACTCAGTGGTGATGACCTCCACACCCTCGTTGGCGCCCAGGTACTGGATGGTGATGTTCTGGGGCACACTGACGATACCCTCACGCTTCTTGTCATGGCCCGTCTTCCTGCGATGGCGGTAGTAGCTCGAGTGATTCACAAATGCCATCTCACACTCCAGACACACGTATGGCTTCTCCTTGGTGTGTGACACTAGGTGGCGCAACAGGTGTGTCTTTTTCTTGTAGAACTTGAGGCAGATCGGACACTGGTGTTTGCTGCCGACTTTGTGAACTTGGCTGACGTGGTTTGCTAGCTGCTTCGTGGTGGCACCACGGTAGAAGCACTGTTCATTGAACGGACACCCATAGATGCGATCTGGCTGGTGGTACTCGCGATGCTGCTCGAATGCTGATGGCGAATTTGTTTGATACGGGCACTGTTCACACTTAAATCTCTTGTTGTGTACACTACTGATATGCTTGCGTAAGTCGATCTCCATCTTCCCGATGTACTGGCACTGAGGGCAGCCATACTGCACGGTGCGTTCCACGTGGAAGCGCTGCACATGTTTGCGGACAGCGTCCTCCGACAGAAACTCCTGGCCACAGAACTCGCACACAGATTTGGGCCGGTCAATTGCATGGGTGCGACAGTGGACGTCATAACGCTGTCGGGTCGGATACACTGCCAGACAGATCTGGCACGTGAAACCATCGCCAGTGTGCACTTTGTAATGCTTGCGGAAGTTTGCGGTCACCGTTGTCTTGTAGTCACAGAACTCACATTGAATCTGCACATTCTTACACTTCTCAACGTGTCGTACGAACGTCTTCTCATCCACGCCTGCCAGCGTCTTGCCACACACCTCACAGATACGGTTGTGCTTGAAGTGCACCTTACGATAGTGCCCCTTCATGTTGCCCTTCTTCTCGAAAGCCTTCTTGCAGACGGGGCAACGGAACACACCAATGATGTTCTTCACAATGCTTGTGTTGCGTAGCTTCGCCCGCAGGCCGCGGTGAGACACCAGGTGTATGAGCATACGGTTCCACCCAACGCACTCGTAGTGGCACTCGAAACATTCATACAAGTCTCGTTTCTCTGCGCTGGCGCTGCCGCCATCTTTCTTCATGACATCCAAGTGGCAGTCCATGTGCACCTCCAGTTCACCAATGGTGGCGAAGAAGCGCATCTTGCAGATATTACAGCGATGGGTGCGTGGTCTCTTCCAGCCAGCGTTCTGTCTCTTTGGTTTCTCACCCGATTGCTTCACAGGCGAATGCACAACCTCAGATTTGTCTTCAGTACTTTCAAGCACAGCTGCAACGACTGGACTGGTGGGATCTCCTTCAGTGGTCATGGCTACTTGCTGTTCCTCCAGTGGGTCAGACTTCACAAGGTCGAGTTTAATACTGTCTGTGATAGATTCACTTGGTTCACTTGACTTTGGCTGAGGAGCCTCAGGTAAGATCGTAGAGAGAATCCACAGAGGCTGGTACGGAACTAAAGCTTTGCTGTTGTCCTTTGGTGATTCCTCTACTTTACAAACCTCACTGCTTTCCGTTGATCTATCTTTCCTAGGGCGTCCGACTCTCCCTTTCGTAGGTGTTGACTGCTCCCTTTCTACCTCTGTAACCTCACACAATGTTTCTTCTTTAACTGTAACATCTTCAAATTGTTCCACCTTTGGGTATTTGCGTGGCCGCCCCCTGCCTCGCTTTGGCACAACCTCACACACCTCTGTCTTGATCTGTTTGGCACTAAGCAGAATGTCTACTTCGCTGTGATTAGCCTTCCTCTTTCCCCCATCTTGATCGTCCACCTCCCACTTTAGAGGAGATGCAAGAAGTTCATTTATGTTAATGCGCTTGATGGCACCAGTGCTGCACCTGGTGTTATGGCAGCGAAGTGGAACTGTCGGTGAACAGCTTGTTTCTACCACTTCATCAACAGGACAGATCTGGCGTTTTTTCCGGCCTCTTTTCGCCTTGGGTTTTACCGCAACAATTTCTGTGACTGTAAGAGCGTCCGGTTGGGCAGAATGAATGTCCGTGTTTGGCTTACCATCATCTACGAAGTGTATCACTTCAACATCTGGTTTAACCACTCTCTGGGTAGTAGCAGTTGCGTAATTGCGTGGTGACATCTTCAACTGTAAAGCTGCAGCAGTCACAGCATCTCCATCGCCATGGTTACCTGATTTCATGCAAGGCCCCTTAACCATGTGATCAATTAGATCTTGCAGTGTTGTTTTCTGGATTTGACAGAATCGGCACTTGAACGAAACTTCAACGTTCGCTAGAGTCTTGGCTATCTGTTCTTCTGTGAATGACGTAAGATCGCCTACTACCACTGTAGAGGGTGTGTTGTCATCACTCTTTGAAGCCATCCTGCAAACAGAACTTTTAATATTTATACCGATTCAGTTATACTAGTAAACTATTGAAGTTCAAGTTACACTCTAAGATTTTCCATCTTTAAAATACAAATTTCCAATGAATCAACATGCCCATTACATTATATTATTTTCACTTTCCTCAAATCCATATAAACTTTCTTTCATATAATATACAATTTAAAGACAAAACAGTGTAAAATATTACAAATTATATCTGCATGCCATACGTTTATTATTCCGTTGGCTAGACCTGTCAACTGGTAATTTTGTAAAAGCATAATTTATTGAATAACACATGCCAAAGTGACATATATGGTAGCAAGTATGATCAGATAAGTAAATAGTGTTCATGTTGTATATGCACTTTCCTAGAAACAGTTAAAAATGGTAGTTTAACTCAGACTCCAACTTTCATTCCAGATGATAACCGATTCTGAAACATACATGTATGCAATTTGCAAAATGCTTGTGACATAAAATTATATTACCTTCTATAGAGAATCATGATTCAAATTGTAATATTTGCTGCTACATACAACCCTGTATTGCATTTATAACATTATTGCAAATAAAATTGTTCGTTAGATATGCACAATTATGTATAACAGCAACTATTATATTTTCATAATTGAGGTAGAAGCAGAAGCTGCAGTCAGTCTGTTGACTTTTATGCTACTTTTAAAGCCAATGAAAAACAACCCATTGGTTACACGGTATAATATATAGCTTTGTTTATGAGTTTTGTTGTCTTTTACTTTCGCATAATTAAAATGCTCAAATTCTCTTACCATCAGAAACTTCATAAAAGGAAATTTGACAGAACAATACACCATCTAGCAAAAACGTTACATTTTATCTTTTAAAAATTCCAATTTATAGGTTGGTCTATTAAAGTTGCATTCCGAGTGTAACTGTAACAAATATTTGTACTGTATATAACTGTATATATTTGTGCTGTATTAAAAATTGTACGTCGAAATATATTAATTTCTGTTTTCAGTTTTATTCAGAAAAAATGGGCACAGTATTTGGCTATCGTAATTAAACAGTTAGGTCCGTCACTACCCCTTAATTTAGCCTTTACTACTTTAAGTTTAGGGCTAATTAATTTAATTATAACATACTATTAGTCTATATAGCCTATAAGTATTTTCAAAATAGGGGCATTATACTACATTAATAAAGTGGCCATTGTGTGGCCAACTCTGAATTAATAATGACTAGGTATGACTAAGTTCTAAAAAACGTTGTTTTAATTACTGATAGTGAAATTAGCGGACGCTCAGTGCAGGCCGCGATCCCACCCAGAACGACGAAGCTGTTTCGGATACAGTAATTTACGAGTTAACTTGTTGAATAATTGAAAACCGTTGTTTAACTCTCAAGTAGCAGAATAATACCATAATATAAGAAATCCGTTTTGACGATGTAACAAAATACATCTACGTCACTGTGGCAACAACAACATTATAATAACATAAGCGCATGCCATTTTTGTGTCGAGAACAATTTCCGAGCTTAAACTTGAAAGATGTGACCCCTAAAATATTCCCTTTGCATGTTCTACCTACACGTAAAGCGCATGCATTGTAACACTATAAACATCGCATATAACGTCCTGGTAAACACGTTACCTGCGAGGGTCAAACTAGAGAACGTTTATGCTAATGTGAATTGGCACAAAGGGGACAACAAATAGAATTTTGGGATTTTCATGTAGCCGACGCATCCGCCATGACACAGTCATCACAAACATAAAGTGGAGAGTATGTCGTGAAATATATGTCCTTTCAGTACAACAACAACAACAAACAATTTAGTTTTTCAATGTTACTGCTGCAATTCTAATATTTGACTAAACGTATTTTAGTGAAAAGCCTCCATAACTTAACATCTGAATATACGTTAAACTTATGTTTTGCCGACACGACAGATGTTGGCAAAATGTATGCTAGCCTCGATTATCCAGGCGCCGTGAGGTGGCAGCACTTTTTCGCCCCTCACAACCGCCTGGGAAAACAAAGCTCTGCCAATGTTACCAGAGATTATATATAGTCTTTCATGTTACCGGTAGGGGGCTTTACCCCATATTCAGGTATATACGATGATTGGCTCTCATGCCAACTACGGAATAACACATTAAATAAGAATACACTTTTAGCAGATAATGCTATACTATAAAAACTATTTAACATTAAACTTATATTGAAACGAATTACGATCGGAATGCCCCACTGCTTGAATGCACCTCTACGTCCTCTACATGAATGCACAAAACCTAGTTGCAATGCTCCAACCGCTACTCTGGCATTGTTTTATTGAGCATGTCGGTTTGTTTGAATAATGGCATTGTACAAAGTATATTGAAATAAAGCTTCGGACATCAACGATATATAATTAATGTTGGCTTGGACAGCGAGTCGAAGATGGGGGGGGGGGGGGGGGGGGGGTATATATATATATACCTTAATTATGTTATGATTAATATCGTATACTACATTATATATATATATATATATATATTTCGTAACTAAGATCCCTCAGTATTTGTATAATTTTAATTGCTTTCCTTCGTACTCTTTCTAGCATATCTATGTCCTTCCTGCGATATGGCCTCCACTCTTGAATACAATATTCTAAATGAGGCCTAACTATTGTTTTGTACATCAGTATTATTAGCTCTTTTTCCTTATATGTTATGTTTCACCTAATTAATCCAAGGATTTGATTTCCATTAGAAGCGGCAATATCGCACTGCTCTGAAACATTCATATCAGCACTGATGGCTAACCGTAAGTCCTTTTCTTATACAGTAGTACTTAGTACAGAACCTCTCATTGTATATTGTACATCTTCGTTCCCATGTCCTGTGTGGAGGCATTTACATTTCCAAAAATTGAAAAACATTTGCCATTTTCAGACCATTTTATCAACCTGTCAAGATAATCTTGTAAATGCTGTCTATCTCCATTACGTTTAATCCTTCTAAAAAAAATTGTATCATCCGCAAATTTCAACACCTTGATTGATATATCAGCGTCCATATTACTGATATATATTAAGAATAATGTAGGTCCCAGTACTGATCCCTGTGGTACACCACTCAAAACTGATTTCCAGTTTGAAGCTTCCCCATCAACTACTACCCGTTATCTTCTGTCAATTAGCCATTTTTCTATCCTGTTAATTAAACCATTTCCTATGCCATGGGCCTTTAGTTTAAGCAGTAACCTTTGATGTGGCACTTTGTCGAAAGCTTTCTGAAAATCTAAGAAGATGATATCTACTGGTGATCCCTCGCCTACCCACTTAGTGATATCTTCCAAAAACATAACATATTTGTTAAGAATGACCTCGCTTTTAGAAACCCATGTTGAGATGGGTTTAACAAGTAATATTTAACAAGAAAATCCACCATGTGATCTTTAATTATTCTTTCTAATAACTTGCAAATCACTGACGTTAAACTCACTGGTCTGTAGTTCTCTGACTTGTTTCTGGAACCTTTTTTAAATAACGGTATAATGTTTGCTTCTTTCCATTCTAAAGGAACCACCCCCTCTTCTAATGACCAGTTGAAAACTGTTGCAAGTGGTATGCTAATTTGTTCTACAATTTCCAGTAGTAGTTTGGGCAGAATCCCATCAACCCCAGGTGATTTATTATCCTTCATAGCCCTTATTTTCTTAGCTACCATTTCCGGGGTAACAAATAACTGTCCCAAATAGTCTGATTCTGCCCCCTTGAACTTAACCTCTGGTACTGGCAGTGAACTAATATCTTCCCTGGTAAACATTGAACTAAAATACTCCTTCAGGTCTACTGCCATTAAGAATTCCTCTGATATTATATTTCCAGCACTATCTTCTAGAGGACCAACCTTATCCTGAACTTTCTGTTTGCTCCGAACATATTGATAACAATTCTTGTTGTCTTGTTTTATATTACGAGCTAATTTTTGTTCGTAGCTTCTCTTCGAATTTCTCATTTCAGTTGTGGCTTGGTTTAGTGCTTCTTTTTAAATGTTGTAGTCTTCGTTATTTCCAATACGTCTATATGACTCCCACATCATTTGTTTGTACTTAATTTTTCTAATGGCTTCTTTCGATAAGTGTTTCTTTCTTGACCATTTCCCGTGTTTTTTCAAGGGAACAAATTTATCGACGATGCACTCTATTTCACTTTTTAAGATATTCCAGCATTCTGTTGCTGTCTTATTCTCCAGTGTGTTGTTCCAATCTATGTTTGCGAAATATTTCTTCATGTCCTTATATTTTACTTTGTGGAAATTTCTCCTGAACTGCTTTTTAACATTTCTTTCTGATTTTACTGTGATGGTAAATTAATGTATCTGGTTGTGATCACTACTCCCCAATGGTTCACATAATTTGACATTGTCAACTAATTCATTCTGTGAGGACAACTCTATGTTTAACACATTCTCACCATTGGTTGGCTCTAGCACATGTTGAGAAAGGAAACTGTCTTGTACTAAAACTAAAAAGTTGTGGTCCTCACTCCACGTACTCTGTAGAGATTTCCATTGTATATGACCATGGCTAAAATCTCCCATAATAACACAGTCCCGTTTGCTCACTTCCCTTATAGCGTTTTGTACTTTTTCATTCTCTTCTACGATTATGTTTGGACTTCGATAAACTAACCCCACCGCTAACATTGAGTTTCCTGTAACTATGTTACACCAAACAGCTTCTTCGCAATTTGCTTCTCTTTCTAATTTTATTTCATAAGCCTGGATATGAGAGATACTTGAGAGGGTGTTCGCCCGCGAGCCGCGTAACTTCGATTTCTACGTGTTTAATCAGCATAGCCCTTAAACTTGTCTGGATTTTGACGCCGTTGTCTGTATACAGGGGCCCCCTGTATACACACTTGTGCTGTGCCAGATGTGAAGGCGCGAGAAAAAGTGTATATACAAAGTATAGTCATTAAAGTATGAATGAGGTGCGAGTAAAACACAGACCACGGCTTAGAAGTGTGAAACAACCACTCCTCTGAAGGCATAGATGGTTGGAGCTACCAACACATTCCCGGGGAGGGCGTTCCACCAGAAGACAGTGCGTGGGAAGAAAGAATTGCTGTAGACCTGAATGCGAGCTGGGATAATCTGATATTGATTTGGATGATACTATCTTGTACTGGTGGGGAGCACTGAAGCAATTAAGGTAGTGGTTACCATTGATATAAATCTGTTGGTTTGGGATCCTATACATCAAGAGGAGGCAATAGAGTTGCTTTCTTCTCACAGGGGAATCCCAATGGAGGTTGTTACGGACATGCTTTCTCCCTAACAATAGTTGGTCAGAACAAATCTGGCTGCCTGGCGCGGGATATTTTCTGTTTTGTTTACCTCCTTCTTGATGTATGGATTCCAAACGGTACTGCAGTATAATTATAAGTGCGGACGGACAAGTGAAAAGTAGGCTTGTTGTCGTAGCTTCTGTGGGGTTCCTCTAAAGTTTCGCCGGATTAGGCCCAGCATTATGTTAGCACGGGAGATGATGTTATTGATCTGGTTCTGCCATGATATTGCGTTAGATATAGTGTCGCCTAGGTATGGGCATTGTGTGACCATGGAAAGTGTACATCCTCCTAGATGGTAGTCGGCATTGATTGTATTGCGACGGAGGGTAATTCGCATGGTGTGGCATTTATCTGTGTTAAATTTCACCTGCCATATATTTGACCACTGTTGGAGTTTATTCAGGTCTTCCTGAAGTGCTATGTGATCAGTTGGCTGGAGATAGGTAGAGGAGACAGTCATCTGCAAAAGGCGGAACTTAGATGTTATTCCTGTTAGTAGATTGTTGATGAAGGATAGCAAACGCAATGGGTCGAGGACTGTTCCCTGGGGGATTCCTGAGGTGAAGGGAACCAAGTCCGAAGGCTTTTCATTCACCACCCGCTGGGATCTGGATATCAGGAAGTTTTGTATCCACAGCAGTAGCGGGTCTCGAATTACATAGTGGTGAAATTTGAATAGTAATCGTTGGTGGGTCAAATGCCTTGGAGAAGTCAAGAATCACTGCGTCAACTTGTTCGCGATTATCTAGGGAAAACATAGTGCGCTACGCAGGTATGCACTTCCGTTTATATGCTGCGATATCCAGTATACGTTTTTAAACTTTCATCAATTTGTTTTATCTGCGCCTTATTTATCATCGGGAACAATACACGATAGAACCAAGTCGCAAGTGTAAGATAATAAGAATGATACACGCGAGATGGAATAAGTACAGGTAACGTTAGTCGTTACTTACAACAATTTCGAGGACCACAATAAGGAAAACTGCACCTCTCAAATCGAAAGATGGTGTCACACTAACAAAAAGAGATGACCAATTGAATCGCTGGATTCAGCACTTCTCCGACCTTTATGGCACGGAAAGACCGTATGCTATGCCAAGACAAAAGCAACAGCACTTCACGTGTGCGAGGCCCTCTATGCTGATGATGCTGCCTTCTGCTCCCATTCCGAGGAGCAGTTACAACTAATCGTGAACAGCGCCGCAAATACGTACACAGCTTTTGGCCTCAAAATCAGCACCAAAAAGACTGTCACTATGAGCCATGGGAATCAAGAAGAAAAAATCACTGTAAATGGTGAACCCATCGAAATGGATAATTTTTTTTACTTAAGCTCTATAATGTCTAAAAACTTACACTTTAATGTCTAAAAACTTTACACCTTACACAAGACTTGGCAAAGCAGCAGCATCCTTTGGAAGACTCACGAATCGTGTCTGGCCCAACAAGAGCCTAACATTGCACACCAAGCTGAAAGTGTATCACGTTTGTGTTGTCAGCATTTTATTGTATGGTCCAGAGGCATGGACAACGTACCTCAAACAAGAATGGAAACTCAACAGTTTTCATCTTCGTTGCCTGCGAACAATCCTTGGCGTAAAATGGCAGGATAAATTTTGACTAATCTTGAGATCCTGCAGCACTGCAAGTCAACACAACTAAACAACATCCTCAAATACAGACGTCTACGATGGCTTGGATAAGTACAGCGTATGCCCAGTGACCGCCTCCCAAAGACCATCTTCTATGGGGAGTTAACTGAGCGCAAACATCCAGTAAGCAGACCCAAATTAAGACTCAAAGATGTGGTCAAGAGAGATCTAAAAAAACTAGGGCAGACTTTTGCTGAGGACAATCATCTGGCGAGCCTGTCTCACTGGTGGTACAGCAAATTACATCGAAGCATACCGGATAAACCAGGAAACCAAGCGTGCGAGATGTCATTCCAGAAATCCAAGTCAACCTACCTGATGCAGCTACAACAAGTATTGTCTCTCGAGACAGAAGCTGGCGTCTACTATTGATTGGGATTTGGAAATAAACATTTGTGTGTGTGCTTTCAATCATAATAATAGCAATAATAAAATATATAGCGCCCGAACCTATTTAAAATCAAATACTCTAGGACGTTTCACATAAAACTACATATAAATTAAATAAAACATTAAGTAAATATTAATAAAAAAAAGTGTAAAAGGTCTGATTTAAACATTGTAGATAAAATGTATACATTAAATTATAATTATAATTATAGTGCAAAATTGTATAAACGCATGAATAAAATATTACAAAAGGCCTATGTTTGTAAAATATTACAAACATAGGCCTACATCAGCGTTCTTAACCCCTGCGACGTGACCCAAAATTGGGTCGTTTTGTGTGGGTCGCCAAGAGTCTTCATAAAGAAGGTGGATGAAGTATCCTTAGACTAGTAGACGTAGTAGACGACTACAAAGACATATTTGAAGGCCTAGGCAATATGAAAGTCGTACAAGTCAAGTTGAACACCAATGAAGATATGAAACCGATCGCTCAGAAGAAGAGACGCATTCCGTTCCATCTTAGCTATCAAGTTGACCGAGAGATAGAGAAACGTAAATATTTAGGAGTTAGTCCCGGTGAAGATATAGTGTCTGCTATCACTCATGCAGGCCAGCCGCAGAATGTTGAAGAAGTATGTAGGTAGGTTTGATTTGGAATTGTATAAATCATACATACACACATAAACAATCCGTAAAACAATCGACAAAATGATATACAATTCCAGGTTGACAGCGGAGCCAATTAAGGCTGTAACCAGTTTTTTATTATTATTCCAGTATAAGATGATAATGATTAAGTAAACTAGTCGCCGTTATCCACGAAATAATTATTTTCAACAATGATTTCATGTGTAGTGTGATGGTTACGTTGCTATAATTAATATAACATAAATGTAAATGTAATAATAGTAATATTATATGATAAATGTTCACATAAGTAGTTTTGTGTAAAAAAGATGTGCGCAGTCTGTTGGGAATGGCTCAACATATCTCCAGATTCATTCCAGAGTACAGCACTGTGGTAGTGCCGTTGAAACGCCTCACAAAACACGATCGTCCTTGGAATTGGGGAGATTTAACAAGATTTAACAAGATTGCCACCCAGAGAATTAACTATAGGTGGCAGGTGGACAAGGAAGCCCTTTCGCTTATCGAGAGTCCGATCCTTTTATCTATGTGTATCCCGCCCGTCTGAGGTATGTGTCGATTTTATTTTAAAACATATTCACGCTACTAGCACCCACACAATCAGCAGGTAATTTGTTCCATTAATTTACAGTCCTTTGTGAAAATGAAAACTTTCTTATATCCAATCTACTCTGCTCCTTTGCTAATGCAAGTTCATGTCCTCTAGTCCTTCTATCTTTCTTAACTGAGAAAAACATATTTCTATCAATATTTTCATAACCCTTCAATATTTTAAACACTTCTATCCGATCTCCTCTCAATCTCCTGGTCTCTAGTGTTGTTAAACCGCATTTATTTAGGCGTATTTCGTAACTAAGATCCCTCAGATTTTGTATCATTTTAATTGCTCTCCTCTGCACTCTTTCTAGCATATCTATGTCCTTCCTGCGATATGGCCTCCACGCTTGAATGCAATATTCTAAATGAGGCCTAACTATTGTTTTGTACAGCGGTATTATTAGCTCTTTTTCCTTATACGTTATGTTTCGCCTAATTAATCCAAGGATTTGATTTCCCTTTGAAGCTGCAATTCCGCACTGCTCTGAAATCTTCATATCAGCACTAATGGTTAACCCTAAGTCCTTTTCTTTTACAGTAGTACTTAGTACAGTACCCCCCATTGTATATTCTACTTCTTCGTTCCCATGTCCTGTGTGGAGGCATTTACATTTCCCAAAATTGAACAGCATTTGCCACTTTTCAGACCATTTGATCAACCTGTCAAGATCATCTTGTAAATGCTGTCTATCTCCATCACTTTTAATCCTTCTAAACACTTTTGTATCATCCGCAAATTTCAACACCTTGCTTGTTATTTCATCATCCAAATCGTTGATATATATTAAGAATAATATAGGACCTAATACTGATCCCTGTGGTACCCCACTCAATACCGATTTCCAGTAAAGATGATCAACGACAAGCGTTCAATGAGCTGAAAGACAGAATGGCGGACTGGGAAACGCTGAGTTATTTTAATACAAAGCTGTCCACCGAACTCATGGAGGACGCTAGCCCACATGGTCTAGGTGCGATTCTCACACCGAAGAAGACAAATGGAGAGGTCTCCATAACTGAACATGGCAGTCGAGCGCTAACAGACACAGATTCGAGGTATAGCCAGACCGAAAGAGATGCGATATGCTGGGATTGTGAGCATTTCAATCACTACCTTGAGGGTTCAGAGTTTGGAGTAGTCACGGACCATAAGCCGAGGGTATTATGAGGAAAGTTATCTCATTACCGACAGCGAGATTTCATTGGATATTTCTGCGTCTCCAGCCCTACAAGTTGGAAGTGGTATATCGTTCGGGAAAGATAAATCCAGCAGATTACCTCTCTCGACACCCTCCATCTAACGGAAAACAAGACAATAAATCATACAAGATCTGCAGAGTAGTCAACTCATCACCAACGCGATTTAGAGCTACCAGAACGGAGGAAAGAAGAGTATTCTCCGAGAAGAGCTCGTGAATGAAATAACAAGAGACGAGGAACTGCAGCTCGTTGTGGTGTGGTGTGGTGTGGTGTGGTGTGGTGTGGTGTGGTGTGGTGTGGTGTGGTGTGGTGTGGTGTGGTGTGGTGTGGTGTGGTGTGCATTGTTTCTGGAAGGTGGCACGAATTATATAACAAATATGCTGCGTACAACAGTGTCAAAAACGAATTGTCACTACTGGATGGACTAGTTCTCAGAGGAGAAAGGATCGTTCTCCCAGAGATCTTACAGAACCGTACTGTGAACATTGCCAATGCCAGTCCCCAGGGCATCGTAAAGACGAAAGCTTTACTCCGAGAGAGTGGCAACGCAATGGCAACGTAAACAAAAGTCAAAACTCCACCCTGACCAAACCAGATTTACCTGGCTTTTGTTGATAACAACTATTCGCTATTACAAATAACTCTAATAATTGTATTTGAAAATAAATTGTCACCTCTCCTCCTTGAGCTTGTCACATCAAACCACCGACGATGTTACCTCTACTCCTCGACCATGTCACATAAAACTACCCACGTTGTCATGTCTCCTCCTTGAGCATGTCACATAAAACCACTGACGTTGTCATGTCTCCTCCTTGAGCATGTCACATCAAACCACCGACGTTGTCACGTCTCCTCCTTGAGCATGTCACATCAAACCACCGACGTTGTCACGTCTCCTCCTTGTGCTTGTCACATCAAACCACTGACGTTGTCACCTCTATTCCTTGTGCTTGTAACAACAAACCACTGACGTTGTCACCTCTATTCCTTGAGCATGTCACATCAAACCACTGACGTTGTCACGTCTCCTCCTTGAGCATATCACATCAAACCACTGACGTTGTCACGTCTCCTCCTTGAGCATGTCACATCAAACCACTGACGTTGTCACGTCTCCTCCTTGAGCATGTCACATCAAACCACTGACGTTGTCTCGTCTCCTTGAACATGTCACATCAAACCACCGACGTTGTCACGTCTCCTCCTTGAGCATGTCAAATCAAACCACCGACGTTGTCACGTCTCCTCCTTGAGTATGTCACATCAAACCACTGACGTTGTCACGTCTCCTCCTTGAGCATGTCACATCAAACCACTGACGTTGTCACGTCTCCTCCTTAAGCATGTCACATCAAACCACTGACGTTGTCACGTCTCCTCCTTGAGCATGTCACATAAAACCACTGACGTTGTCACGTCTCCTCCTCGAACATGTCACATCAAACCACCGACGTTGTCACGTCTCCTCCTTGAGCATGTCAAATCAAACCACCGACGTTGTCACGTCTCCTCCTTGAGCATGTCACATCAAACCACTGACGTTGTCACGTCTCCTCCTTGAGCATGTCACATCAAACCACTGACGTTGTCACGTCTCCTCCTTGAGCATGTCACATCAAACCACTGACGTTGTCACGTCTCCTCCTTGAGCATGTCACATCAAACCACTGACGTTGTCACGTCTACTCCTTGAGCATGTCACATCAAACCACTGACGTTGTCACGTCTCCTCCTTGAGCATGTCACATCAAACCACTGACGTTGTCACGTCTCCTCCTTGAGCATGTCACATAAAACCACTGACGTTGTCACGTCTCCTCCTTGAACATGTCACATCAAACCACCGACGTTGTCACGTCTCCTCCTTGAGCATGTCAAATCAAACCACCGACGTTGTCACGTCTCCTCCTTGAACATGTCACATCAAACCACTGACGTTGTCACGTCTCCTCCTTGAGCATGTCACATCAAACCACTGACGTTGTCACGTCTCCTCCTTGAGCATGTCACATCAAACCACCGACGTCGTCACCTCTACACCTTGAGTATGTCACATCAAACCACCGACGTTGTCACGTCTCCTCCTTGAGCATGTCACATCAAACAACCGACGTTGTCACCTCTACTCCTTGAGCATGTCACACCAAACCACCGACGTTGTCACGTCTCCTCCTTGAGCATGTCACATCAAACCACCGACGTTGTCACGTTTCCTCCTTGAGCATGTCACAATAAAGCATACAAGATCTGCAGAGTAGTCAACTCATCACCAACGCGATTTAGAGCTACCAGAACGGAGGAAAGAAGAGTATTCTCCGAAAAGAGCTCGTGAATGAAATAACAAGAGCCGAGGAACTGCAGCTCGTTGTGGTGCGGTGTGCATTGTTTCTGGAAGGTGGCACGAATTATATACCAAATATGCTGCGTACAAGAGTGTCAAAAACGAATTGTCACTACCGGATGGACTAGTTCTCAGAGGATAAAGGATCGTTCTCCCAGAGATCTTACAGAACCGTACTGTGAACATTGCCAATGCCAGTCACCAGGGCATCGTAAAGACGAAAGCTTTACTCCGAGAGAGTGGCAACGCAATGGCAACGTAAACAAAAGTCAAAACTCCACCCTGACCAAACCAGATTTACCTGGCTTTTGTTGATAACAACTATTCGCTATTAAAAATAACTCAAATTGTATTTGTACATAAATTGTCTCCTCTCCTCCTTGAGCTTGTCACATCAAACCACCGACGATGTCACTTCTACTCTTTGAGCATGTCACATCAAACCACCGACGTTGTTACCTCTACTCCTCGACCATGTCACATAAAACTACCCACATTGTCATATCTCCTCCTTGAGCATGTCACATCAAACCACTGACGTTGTCATGTCTCCTCCTTGAGCATGTCACATCAAACCACCGACGTTGTCACGTCTCCTCCTTGAGCATGTCACATCAAACCACCGACGTTATCACGTCTCCTCCTTGTGCTTGTAACAACAAACCACTGACGTTGTCACCTCTATTCCTTGTGCTTGTAACAACAAACCACTGACGTTGTCACCTCTATTCCTTGAGCATGTCACATCAAATCACTGACGTTGTCACGTCTCCTCCTTGAGCATGTCACATCAAACCACCGACGTTATCACGTCTCCTCCTTGTGCTTGTAACAACAAACCACTGAAGTTGTCACCTCTATTCCTTGTGCTTGTAACAACAAACCACTGACGTTGTCACCTCTATTCCTTGAGCATGTCACATCAAACCACTGACGTTGTCACGTCTCCTCCTTGAGCATGTTACATCAAACCACTGACGTTGTCACGTCTCCTCCTTGAGCATGTCACATCAAACCACTGACGTTGTCACGTCTCCTCCTTGAGCATGTCACATCAAACCATTGACGTTGTCACGTCTCCTCCTTGAGCATGTCACATCAAACCACCGACGTTGTCACGTCTCCTCCTTGAGCATGTCACATCAAACCACTGACGTTGTCACGTCTCCTCCTTGAGCATGTCACATCAAACCATTGACGTTGTCACGTCTCCTCCTTGAGCATGTCACATCAAACCACCGACGTTGTCACGTCTCCTCCTTGAGCATGTCACATAAAACCACCGACGTTGTCACGTCTCCTCCTTGTGCTTGTCACATCAAACCACTGACGTTGTCACCTCTATTCCTTGTGCTTGTCACAACAAACCACAGACGTTGTCACCTCTATTCCTTGAGCATGTCACATCAAACCACTGACGTTGTCACCTCTACTCCTTGAGCATGTCACATCAAACCACCGACGTCGTCACCTCTAATCCTTGAGTATGTCACATCAAACCACCGACGTTGTCACGTCTCCTCCTTGAGCATGTCACATCAAACCACCGACGTTGTCACGTCTCCTCCTTGAGCATGTTACATCAAACCACTGACGTTGTCACGTCTCCTCCTTGAGCATGTCACATCAAACCACTGACGTTGTCACGTCTCCTCCTTGAGCATGTCACATCAAACCATTGACGTTGTCACGTCTCCTCCTTGAGCATGTCACATCAAACCACCGACGTTGTCACGTCTCCTCCTTGAGCATGTCACATCAAACCACTGACGTTGTCACGTCTCCTCCTTCAGCATGTCACATCAAACCATTGACGTTGTCACGTCTCCTCCTTGAGCATGTCACATCAAACCACCGACGTTGTCACGTCTCCTCCTTGAGCATGTCACATCAAACCACCGACGTTGTCACGTCTCCTCCTTGTGCTTGTCACATCAAACCACTGACGTTGTCACCTCTATTCCTTGTGCTTGTCACAACAAACCACAGACGTTGTCACCTCTATTCCTTGAGCATGTCACATCAAACCACTGACGTTGTCACCTCTACTCCTTGAGCATGTCACATCAAACCACCGACGTCGTCACCTCTAATCCTTGAGTATGTCACATCAAACCACCGACGTTGTCACGTCTCCTCCTTGAGCATGTCACATCAAACCACCGACGTTGTCACGTCTCCTCCTTGAGCATGTTACATCAAACCACTGACGTTGTCACGTCTCCTCCTTGAGCATGTCACATCAAACCACTGACGTTGTCACGTCTCCTCCTTGAGCATGTCACATCAAACCATTGACGTTGTCACGTCTCCTCCTTGAGCATGTCACATCAAACCACCGACGTTGTCACGTCTCCTCCTTGAGCATGTCACATCAAACCACTGACGTTGTCACGTCTCCTCCTTGAGCATGTCACATCAAACCATTGACGTTGTCACGTCTCCTCCTTGAGCATGTCACATCAAACCACCGACGTTGTCACGTCTCCTCCTTGAGCATGTCACATAAAACCACCGACGTTGTCACGTCTCCTCCTTGTGCTTGTCACATCAAACCACTGACGTTGTCACCTCTATTCCTTGTGCTTGTCACAACAAACCACAGACGTTGTCACCTCTATTCCTTGAGCATGTCACATCAAACCACTGACGTTGTCACCTCTACTCCTTGAGCATGTCACATCAAACCACCGACGTCGTCACCTCTAATCCTTGAGTATGTCACATCAAACCACCGACGTTGTCACGTCTCCTCCTTGAGCATGTCACATCAAACCACCGACATTGTCACGTCTCCTCCTTGAGCATGTCACATAAAACCACCGACGTTGTCACGTCTCCTCCTTGTGCTTGTCACATCAAACCACTGACGTTGTCACCTCTATTCCTTGTGCTTGTCACAACAAACCACCGACGTTGTCACGTCTCCTCCTTTACTTGTCACATCAAACCACTGACGTTGTCACCTCTATTCCTTGTGCTTGTCACAACAAACCACAGACGTTGTCACCTCTATTCGTTGAGCATGTCACATCAAACCACTGACGTTGTCACCTCTACTCCTTGAGCATGTCACATCAAACCACTGACGTTATCACGTCTCCTCCTTGAGCATGTCACATCAACCCACCGACGTTGTCACGTCTCCTCCTTGAGCATGTCACGTCAAACCACTGACGTTGTCACCTCTACTCCTTGAGCATGTCACATCAAACCACCGACGTCGTCACCTCTACTCCTTGAGTATGTCACATCAAACCACCGACGTTGTCACGTCTCCTCCTTGAGCATGTCACATCAAACCACCGACGTTGTCACCTCTACTCCTTGAGCATGTCACATCAAACCACCGACGTTGTCACCTCTACTCCTTGAGCATGTCACACCAAACCACCGACGTTGTCACGTCTCCTCCTTGAGCATGTCACATCAAACCACCGATGTTGTCACGTCTCCTCCTTGAGCATGTCACATCAAACCACCGACGTTGTCACGTCTCCTCCTTGTGTTTGTCACATAAAACTACCGACGTTGTCATGTCCCCTCCTTGAGCTTGTCACATAAAACTACTGACGTTGCCAGTCCTAAATTCTCAATTAAAACGAAACTCGGCCAGCCGTCGGTGTCGTTATCGCCATCGTCGGGGTTACCGGTGTATTATAATTTTGTTATATTAAACTCTACGCAACCAAATACGGCAAGGAGAAACAAAAAAGTCTAAACGTGTAGTATATAAACTATGCAGTTAAAACTACACGTTCATTAAAACAATCAAATCAGGACTGTGTGCAAAACACATTAAATAATTATAGTTAGGTGCATTACAACTTTACAACTTTCTTGACCGTTACTAACAGTCTTTTCACCCAAGACGCCTACGAAACCTACGAGTTACCGTGGGGACGAGATTCTCATTTCTTTTTACACTACACAAGCGTCTTGCTACCTTGCAACATCCCGATAGCTTCAGCTTTAAATATAAGATAAACACCCGAGCCTGATTAAAATTATTTATAAATGTGACTCGTATTAAATAACTGCAGCAACTATAAAACAAGCAAATAAAAATAAAAACAAACTATTAACATATCTAATTTTTTTTGTATCTAAGCAACATGTCAGACACTAGCCAAAAGAAACGGAAAGGCAGCACTAATAAGAAAAAATGGAAAAACACATTCAATGAGAAAACAATCAGCAGACAAAGAACAAACAATCTGCGTTGTATGCAAGAACTCATTTGATAACATGGACCGAATGGTCCAGTGGGAACGATGTAGAGGGTGGACATGCCAACATTGTGCTGTCATGGCAGATGAGGTCTATGACTATGTTGGGAAAGTGCAAAACATAAACTGTGCAATATTAACAAATTCCCATGCTAGTTCTTCTCCAGCTGCCGGGTACGATGACGAGATGTGTAGGCCGTCCTGTTGTCCGGAATATAGTAGGCGGCATGATCACTCTTTGGTGATGCAGTCGCGGTCAATCACCTAAATAAAAACTGACAGATTAAAAAACGTAGACTGAAATTCATTTGTTTCACTGTTATACTGTTTTTCAACAAATAATAATAATTGCTATTTTAAAGCAATTTTTAGTTAAGCAAACTTGTCCCATGCTAGATAGATGGGAAAGTAAAACTATTTGTCACATACATTTTGAGGAGAAGTACTGAAGTGAGAGTCATCCAGTTGGTGTTCTGACACAGCTCTACCAACACCCGACAAAGGTTTATCTTCAGAATGGCGTGGCCAAGTTCATGGTGATTACCTATTTAACCATATTATAAATAATGAACGATTGAATATCACAATAAAGCTATCCATCACGTGACCTGTTTCCTAATAAATGGTCCATCAAACCGTAAATATTATATCCATCAGTTGTCCAGACCTTATCATTCATACAGTAATATTGCTCACTACATGCCCTTACCATTCAATATAACCATTTTTATTCCGTGTATGAAGTTGCTTTTTGAAAGTAAACACCTAATTCAATTGCCTACTTTAAAACATTGATTCCCTGTCTTCCATCATACATTTGGATATCATATCATACATACGTTTTACAGATGAAATGGTCGTGTTGGTGCAGAATGTCTCGTTCGAAGTGTGGGATCTTAATATCATCTGTAAAAAGTACGTATGGTGTGGTATCAAAATGTATGATGGAGGACGGGGAATCATTGTTTTAAAATAGGCAGTTCTTAAAATTAGGATTACCATACGTTCTTACTGAATGAACAGGCAGTAGAAGACCACCTCAGAATGTATATAAGTAATACTTACACCACAGCCACAGACTTGGTTGGTATCCAGGTTTGGATACAACAACAACAACAAAAATCACCTGAATATTGCTCAGTGGTTCCATTCTTTGCCATTTCATCTGCTGTCATGCATTATGCATGTTTCATCGTTTTGTAACAATATACTGATATACTTTTGAATGGATGCCAAATTCTGTTGCATCCATGGTCAGTCTATCTGGAAATTTCTGAAATTATTCAACATTTAAAACGTTTCATGCACTAGTGAACATTAATTTATTAATAACTGTGACTAACCCATCCCTGATAATATTATTTAAACAAACTATCACTGTGGAGCTTATTCCAGCTTGTAGAACAGGATTGTCCATTTCGAGTAGCTTGTGTGTACCAACGATTTTAAAGTGCCAGAATTCTGTAGATGGGTTGAAATGCTGCAACTACAAATATGATAAGATTAGTGTAGCATTGTTTAGTTTTCTGATAAAAACATTTCACAATGGTCTATATACTGGGTATGTATGGTGATTTAGTATTAACAGTGTCACTTTGAGACAAATTAAGTTTGGTTCATAGATTCAGATTTTATTGAAAATCATTCAGCCGGTGGGGATCTTTGGGGTCTCCATTTCAAATAACTGCCTTTTTTCTCGGGCAACCCCGGGTAACTCGGCTAGTTTCCTGTATTTTACTTTTAAGGAAATAATTAAAGATTGTTATAGGGTGACAATAACTGTGTGGTGGCTGTATTACTGAAATGTTCACATCTAGCGTAGACTCAGAGTTGTGTTCTTGTCTGGTGCACAGATGGCCCCACAGTTCGTCATTGGCATACAATGCTTGGAGGTGCTGACAGTTTGAGGGATCTGATATTTTTGTTATCTTTCTAGTATGCCCCTTGGTAGCACGACACCTTCCACTCTGACAAGAAACACGGTTGCCCTGCAGCGTGACTATGGTGCAGGATGTCATGTATGATGCTAAGACAGAGAAACGATGGTAATGCGGATCTGAGTCGAGCTGTATAATTGGAACATTGGCTCCCTGTATTGCATCTTGGATTTTTTTTCTGGATTCGGGTTTGAGCAGCTAACAACATGCGACCAGACAAGAGAGCATTGGACTGCGGCTCAATTTCCTCTGTGAAAAAAACCGCACGTGACAGCAGGTCTGATCATTGCCCTCCATCTGTTGTGTGGTTCTGTACATCCTGCAGGTGCAGGAATAGCTAATGTTTGTGGTTTCAGATGACACACTCCGGAACATGTGGGTAAAACGATTCTTCTCAAAGCAGTCAGTGTCAAGGTCAATGTCATTCATCGCCACGGAGTCCAAGTCATGACAATGGATCCTCCACGTCAACACTCCATGCTGTCCAACAAGATGTAAGAATTTAACATAGGGAGTGGCATCCTCCTGCACAGCATGTCCCTGTGATGTAGATGGTTGGTGACTCTTCTTTTCTTGAGCAGATTTCACATGATGCAATGCATGTAGGATGTCATCAGGTGCGTTTAACCGCCAGTAATATAACAAATTACTTTGCACTGACGATGGAATATATTTGGACCGGGTGATCATGTCATCGCCTTCCACAATCGTTCCAGTGCTGAAATATGCGTCACACGGAACACTGTTTCTCCCTTGTGGAGTGCTGTCATTTGGAAGGGAGTTAATGATGGACTCTTGCTCCTCCAAAGGGATGCGATTATTGCCTTGACACATGGCAAACCGTACGATAAAGTTCTTCACAGGAAGAATACGGCGCAGTAAATGATGATCTGCTCTCTGCTGTACAGTGTCTCGATGTGCTGCGTAGATGCCAGTTTGTACATGATAACTGAAAAGATATCAACAGTTGTTTTTCAAACGAATATTTCTTTAAAAAATATACAGCATTAACATGTAATGGGGCCTAAAACAGTCATCTTACATATTTTACTGATGTATGTGTACACAACTAAGAATTAAAATGTTATTGTGTTTATACTAACATATGTACTTATGTACATACATAGGCCTATATATCCATCAATGTCTACAACGATAACTGATATTGAAATGTGTAATTAACTTGACATTTTAATTGTTTTGCTAAAACAAATTTAAAAACTATTTAAGGCCAGAAACGGCAGGTTGATAAGATTATTTTAGAAGTTGTGAAAATTTTGCAATAATCAAATAAATTGAACTTTTTTGGTCAGTTACATGTTAACAAACTAAATGGCCACCATTTTGAAGAAATATTGGCAAACTTGGAAACACTGCCATTCTTCTTGAGCATATATAATTATATATATAATTATCATTCTTACAGATCCATGTTCTGTATACATTCTATTGTGAAATGATCAGAGCATTTTCCAATATGTTTGGATTTGATTTTTAAAATAATTTTTTTGTAAAGTTTAAACAATCTTGGTTTTTGGCAGCAAATATGTTTATATCTTTCAAACTATTAATTTTAAAAGTGTAAGCAGCACATAACATAAAACAAAACTTGATAAATAAATGTATATATATATATATATATATATATATATATCATATACATTTATTTATATATATTTCCTTTTATTGCCATGTACAAAGGTTCATATATATATATATATTTCCTTTTTATTGCCATGTATAAAGGTTCATATACATTTATTATCAAGTTTTGTTTATGTTATGTGCTGCTTACATGTATCTTTACTGTATGACCTTATAGAGTGGCTCAAAGTTTCCATTACTTAAGTTCCAGCCACGGTTTCTGCTCACCTTGGGGACGTCCGGCTCAGGAATATGTGCTCTCTTCTATATGCCAACTTGATAGTTGATTCTTTTGACATGCTTGGTGAGACTATACAGACATATATATATATATATATATATATATATATATACATATATATATATACATATATATATATATATACATATATATATATATACATATATATATATATATACATATATATATATATATATGCAACCTTTATATATGCTGCTATATATATATAGGTTTATCTGTGTTGAAATAGGCAAATAAAAATACATGAACGTGTCCTTGGTCACAGATAATAAACCGGTACATTTGATAATGACGCATGAATCCTTCCCAACTGGATAATATCTTTGTCCACTACATCCTGCAACAACTGGATGTTGTCCAAGGATGTCATCTCGCAAGTGTCTCTTTCACCGACTTTCACCACTATATGGGTCACTTCATAGTGATTCTTAAAACATAAACAAAAAATAACATAAACAAGGAAAAAGACGACCTTCTGGCAGAATTATGGGCATGTCTATTCGCAGTTAGAAGAGAAGATGACGATTAGGTTGTTGGAATATAGCAATAGGCTCAAGAGAAACGCTATGTATAATAGGCTACAGGAGATTCGCAACAAATGCGGGAGAATCCCGGAAAATACGTGTTTTGACGCAGGCGTCTTTGACGAGATTTGGATTTCGCAGGCTGTATATTTTATTTTCGTAAAGTACTTCATTCAAAACAACGTTTGTAACACTGACAGTTTGTTTGCAGAAACGTGAAAGGTGTTAGAGAGATTTTGTACATAAATATCTTACGGAAGAATTTGGCACTTGTGTATAATCCGGACCCACTTCGTTTTCGCAGTTATAACTTGAGTCTTGCCTAACTTTGATACCTCAAACCGTTAGATCCATCATTCAACATCATCCCAGGCATATTTATATTACGAAAATATTGTGTCTTAACGCACTTTTGAAGCCCAAATTGCGACCCGGTTTGCGCTATTCTGCACCGCTGCGATCGTGCGTTACCGCATCGGGCTCATAAAATGAGCGATATAACGACGTATGTTGATGCAAACCGGGACGCTATTTACGCCTAAAAAGTGCGTTAAGACGCAGTATTCTAAAAGATAAACGTAAATATGCCTGGGATAATAGTGGTGACCATATATTTACATATTACACGAGGTGGCGCTATTGGCCGACGTTAACACGTTGGCTAGTTTGCGGACCACTATGTGGCACCACAGCACAGCTATAACAAAGAAGTTAATCGTATGAACAATTGTAAAGTACCCTTGCCAAACAGCATTGGTGGAGTTACAGGTGCTGATAATATTACTGAACCTTGGCGGAGTCACTTTGCTCAATTATTTAACTGTGTACATGATAATAACAAAGTCCTTACAGTATGACGTTACATACACTGAGGATATATTTCTTACAGTTGATGACATTGAATGTGCCATTGGGCAGCTAGGCAAACATAAATCGTGTGGCAATGATGGTATTTATGCTGGACATCTAATGTATTGCAGCAGACGGGTATTACCACTGTTGGCTCTGTGTATGTCTACCTTTCTTGTACATGGTTTCCTACCCGACTCTATGTTATCAGTGGTACTTGTACCAGTAATTAAGGATACATGTGGTAAAATCAATGATCGTGAAAACTACAGACCGATTGCTCTAGCCAGTATAATTTCAAAAATACTGGAGAAAGTCTGATTGGATCGAATGTCATCCTTCCTAATAACTGGTTGTAACCAGTTTGGTTGGCTTTAAGAGAAAGCTGGGTATTGATATGTGCATATATGTTTTAAAGGAGATTGTTGATAATTATAAATGTCTAAATGGGTCTATGTTCATAGGGTTCCTTGGTGCCTCCAAGTCCTTTGATAGAATAACACGTTCTACGTTATTTAAGAATTTAATTGACAGAGAAGTTCCTAGTTGTATTGTTAGAATTATGATATATTGGTACACAAGGCAAACTATGTTTGTACGTTGTTCTGGAATTTTATCCGATAGATTTAATGTGACAAATGGAGTAAGACAAGGTGGAATACTTTCTCCATACCTGTTTAATGTTTATTTTGATGACTTAAGTAATGCATTAACAAACTGTCGAACTGGCTAGGTGACTTAAATATGAATCACCTGTTGTATGCAGATGACCTGGTGTAGACCTGATGGAATTATTATCAACCTGTGATATTTATGGTATGAGTCATGAAATAAAATGTAATCATAGGAAAAGCATGATACTGATTAGTAGAGGAAAGTATATGATGGATGTTTGCCCCCTCGCATTTAAATTAAATGGGGAGGACATAAAGTAGGTCAGTAGTGTAGAATATCTAGGCCATATTATTTGCATGATGCTAAAGATGACAAAGATATAATGCGTCAGTGTTGCCAGTTATATGCACGTGGTAATGTTTTACTCAGGAAATTTTATATGTGCACTGATGATATAAAAATTAGCTGTTCAATACCTTTTGTTCGTCAATGTACACATCTCAACTATGGTGGAATAACAATGCTTACAGTATACACAAATTACATGTTTGTTATAACAATGTGTTTAGAAGACTACTTCAATCACCGAGATGTTGCAGCGCCTCAGGCATGTTTGCAGAAAGACATGTTCTGGACTGTAAAGCAGTCATTCGAAATCTTGTTTATAAATTTATGAATCGTTTAGACAAATCAGAAAACTCTCTGGGAGTAGCCGTATTAGGTACGGATATCAGGTGGATCTCCAGGATTAGAAGGCGGTGTAGATTTGTTTTCATATTTTCTAATTTGTTCTTATATTATTATATTTTTTGTATATGTATACCTTATGTATTATATAACATGCTTCTACTATCACTTTAACAGTGATAGGTGTATATGGATCGATATATGTATCACTGTATGTATTTGTGTCTGAAATAAAGCATTGAATTGAATTGAAAACCGCAACACAACTTACCCAAATTTAATGTGATATTCGGGTTCGCCTACTTTAGTTTCAAACACTAGATTGAATAAGATTGTATACCTGCCAAATCTCCCGAAAAATCGGAGTCTCCCGGTGTGTCTCCTGGGGGTGTCTCCTGGGTGTGTGTGATGTTGGAGATTTATCGCTGGAGCTTCAGCGGTTCAGCACGTCTCAACACGTCTCAACACGTCTCAACACGTCTCAACACGTCTCAACACGTCTCAACACGTCTCAACACGTTTCAACACGTCTCAACACGTCTCAACACGTCTCCGTTAGTGTTGCGTTGTCTCGGATGATGACGTTGGGAGACGAGGGGGTTCTTTTGGAGATTTTAAGTGAAAATCCGGGAGATTTGGGAGACCGGGAGATACACCCAAAATCAAGGAGACTCCCGGAAATTCCGGGAGAATTGGCAAGTATAATAAACACAATTATTTATCGGGTATTGTGTGCATATAAGGCCACAATTTATCATATAATGCAAGACATAAATGACAGATAATGTACCTGAGGGAGAATATCACGTTTTTGGTATTGTACATCTTGAATATATTATTACCTAACCAAGAATTGCTTTAACTTGGATTTCTTAATACTGTAATTAATATCGCATAGGCCTACGGCGCGTGAAATTACTCTTAATAAACGTGATTCACTGTTTTCAACGAACAAATCAAATCGGTATCAACAGAGCAAGTTGCGTAAACGACCTAATCACAAGTTCTTGGAATTGTTTTTTGCTGTCGCTTGGTACCCACAATGAACGAATGATTCGGCGAACGGCCGTATATTTGTGTTGCCTATCAGCACATCCAAGGAATACATATATATATATTCAAATTTATATATATATATATTTACATTTGAATTACCAAAATCATTTAAGTTATATAATGTAGATTCATTGTACACGTAAATACAGGATCTATCGCCGAAATGGAGTGATGTCATCTGGTAGGAACAGTCAAACCGTGTATGCCGCCATACACTCTACCCGGCGAGATCTCGCAGGCGAGAGTCAATTAAGTGAGATTACGGGTAACTACGTGAGTGACGTAACTGTCGCGCGCGTCATTTCCGCTTGCTTCTACCACTACCTAAGCAATAGATTACGGGACGTATTTCGTTAATAACCAGGCATGCACGGTATGGTGCAGTGGTCAGCAAAAGAAAGGTCCAGGCACTTGACATGTGGTAAATTGACCCGTTATTCGACTTATATTTATCGTAACAGAAGGACCTACCCCCGTTTTACTTGAAACACTCTTCTAGACAGGAAGTTCCTCGGGTGTAAGAAGAAGTCACTTTGGTAAAGGACATAACTATGGACATCAGATTAAATGCATAACACGGTGTGACCTACAAGATGACTGAGGAGAAGCCCGATATTACGGGGTCTGCGATCGATATCGATACCATAGGAATGTGGAAGCTTACGATAAGACTGTAGATATCATAAACCCACCGGCCAGCCCGCTCAGCACCAAACCGTTGAGCCTTTCGTAGTGTCAGCCGTTGCTTGTGAGAGGTGTCTGTTCTAGGGGCGGGTTATGTCTTTTTCCAATTTCTTTTTGACAGGCTGTCTTGGCTCATTGTTTGCGCGTGTCCTGCCCATCTCTATCTGTTTCCGACTACCTTCATCTTTAGGTATTTTTTCATACCAATCTCTTATCTAAATTCCGTCATCTTCCATCTATCTTGTCTTCGGACCCAGTTATTCTCTGCTACTTGTAGTTTCTCCGCCTGTCTCTCCGTCAATGCCAGTTTTCCCAGCCCCTTTATACAGGAAGGCGCTACGCAGGCTTCCAACACTTTTCCTTTTAGCTATATATTTAGCTTTCTGTTCCACACAGTGCCTTCCACCCTCTCCCACACTGCCGCTCCTGCTTGCACCCTCCTCTGTATTTCCTTACTACTTCCTCTATCTCACACACTATACCGCTGAAGTATACAAATCTGTCTACTTGTTTAATGGTCTTTCCGTCAACAACTACATGCAGATCCACCTCCTGTTCACCTATCCACATTACTTCAGTCTTCTCCAGACTCGTAGCCCATGTTCTCTAAAGGTGTTACATTCTTGCAATGTTTTCTGTAGTTCCCCTTTGCCGTCGGCTACCACAGTCTTCATTCGTTCTTCCTGTTCCGATTCCTTTCCACTGATCAGGTTCATCACCTTAATGAAAAGTAGGCGACTCAAAGCACTTCCCTGTCTGAGACCTACTCACACTCCAAATTGTTCCGATGTTTCTCCTACGACTCTCACCACTGCTGTTGCCTCCTTGTACAATGCCTCTACCATTCTGATCTCTGTCTCTCCAATCTCCATCCATCTGATGACTGCTAATGCATGTTTTCTCGGCACGGTGTCAAATGCATTTTCCAGATCGACAAAGCCTGCTGCATTATTTTTAAAGCCTCCCCTCTTCCCAATAATTTGTCTGATGGGAAACAATACATCCCTTTCCTGAATCCCAGTTGATTCTCTTCGATGTAACTCTCTAGTATCCAATATTCCTTTCAGTAATTTCAGGGCTTGGCTCAATAATGTGATGCCTCTGTATCTCCCGTTCAAACTTGGCACACTCGCTCCTCTTCGCAACTCTGCAGGTATTTCTCCTGCCGTGAAGCACAGATAAAGGCAGGTGATCAGGTGGTGGAAATATGAAGGAGAGGTGAAGGATAGATACCAAATTGAAGTAGACAGGACGTTCAGGCTACTGAAAGAACAACGGGGGGTGTGGAAGCTGCATTAAACAGCCTCGCCAGCCAACGAGAAACCTCTGGCATGCCTACGATTTTGATTGCTTTGCTCTGAATGCCATCAAGTTTGTCCAACGATGTTTTACAAACACGTTTTACTAACATTACATACATATTCCATCCTCAATCTCGCCATGCTCTTGTTCGTAGCCCATTCATTTAGACTCTAGAAACATTCGGGTAACATTTGACGTATAAAATCCGAGATTTTTATAATTCGGATGGATACATATATTTTGGAGATTTTCTTGATGGAGGTTTTCATAATTCGGATGGATATATATTTGGGAGATTTTCTTGATGGAGGTTTTTATAGTTCGGATATATAATATATATATATATATATATATACATATATATATATATATATATATGTATATGTATATATCATATATATTATATATATGTATATATATATATATATATATATATATTATATATCCGAACTATAAAAACCTCCATCAAGAAAATCTCCAAAATATATATCCATCCGAATAAAAAAAATCGCGGATTGATTTTATACGTCAAATGTTACCCGAAGAACGTGGGGTTGTGGTAGCACGGGCGTCATGGTCTAGTGAGTAGTTTATACTGCTCGTGATTTGCTTTATACTTTCGCTTTCAGCTGCGACCGCCAGCTAGCCCACTCACATGGCTGAAAAGGGACATGAGTGCGCAAGCCTCCCATGCCAGTACATAGCGCCTGCTCTCATGAATCAATACTAATATTGAAACTTTGGCAATTTCAGTTGCTGCACCAACTCTCTGGAATATGTCCTATCTTAGTGTTAGATCAGTTGAAAATATTATACAATTTCGCCGTCATTTAAAACGTATCTTTATAATCTTGTGTATCCACCTTAGCTCCCTGGCGTATCGACCCATCTGCTGATGACTTTAATATGGCTTATCGATTCTGATATTGACTAACCCTGTTGTATTGATGCGCCTCTGAGCTTGGTTTCTAAGGATTTAAGCGCAAAAGAAGTTGCCTTGTTATTATTAACTGAGAAAAGAAGAATGTAACAAATAAATATGTTGCTAAAGCATGATATTAGCAAAAGCAGAAATTGTGTGAGAGGATTGAAGAAGATGCAGGGAAATAAATTGATCTTCAAACTAGGGAAACATAGAGACATAGATAGCAAAGGTACTATTCGAACATCAGCAATGAAGAGAAGCGACGGGACACTGCATTAATAATAATAATACATGCACATTTATGTAGCACTCTTTTCAGCATAAATTGCTCAAAGGCGCAACTTACTGGAGCAAAACAAGTGCTAGACGTTTGGAAGGAGAATTTCAAGAAATTACTCCATCCCGGGGGAATGGGAGACCACATTCTTTAAGGAGAGAGCTGGGGGTGTGGACAATAAGAGAAGAAGAGGTGGAGAAAGCAGTAAAGGGTGTGAAACTGGGGAGACTGTAGGAGTGGATAAACTATCAGTGGAAATCGTGAAAACAAACAGACTGGTGGGGATCAAGTGGAGCTGGAATGTCACCTTGCCACTTGACCAATGAGGACAAGTTGGTGCACTCAACCTTTCCCAACGATTATAGCACGGAGACGCAACAACCCGACTCAACAACACGTACAACTCCGCCACCAGTTGTGAGATTGACCACCTTCCAGCAGCTGTGGCGGTTGATCTATCCATCACGTGATCTGTTGCCTAGCAAAACCTCCACCAATGGTGCCGAACACGTGGTGGTTTCGGACATTCCGTCGTATATTTTGTTGTAATTCTGGTCCCAAAACTGTTTCTTAATGACAGAAACATAAGGCAAAGGTTTTAATGTGACAACTGTATGCGGGGATGTTTGATTTATGAGATCGTTTACAGCAGTGGTAATGTAATTCACGCAGGCCCTATATAACCGTAATCAACATTCTTGGCACAGGCACAGCTTGATGGAAGTCACGCGCAATTATTTTATTGTGATTTAGGCAAACCGCGACGTACTGGGTATATAAATTCCACCATGAAAACTATCATTTCTATTGATCGACATTTGGAATGAAATCTCAGAGGCAGTAAACGGACGTTTCAACCAGATAAATAAATAATTTAATAAACTCAAGGGAACATCTTCCTTGGTGGCTGAAGTCAGCGCACACTCCATGTACAACTGCTGAGTCATGGGAAAAATAGACATAGAAAAATATAGTTTAATATAATTTATATTTGTTTCCATTACGAAAACAAAGGAATCGGTCCAGAAAGAAAAATACTTATAGAAAAAAACTGTTAAACAGTTATATAAATAAACTATTAGAAATTAACTACACACAAATGATATGGAAGGTATAAAGACGTTTGGCCATGGTGAAGACTATACCCGATATAAAGCGGCGCACTTAACATAAACTGAAATTTGAAATTTTTTGCTTAGTAGATCTATATTGAACATTGATATATAAGTTAACACAAATACAGTTTCGCACTTTGTCAATAAAACACATTTAATAGGACACATTATATGTAACAAATATATGTAACATGTTTGATTTGTACATAAGAATAAACATTAATATACATACGTATATACTGCGAATGTAAATTGCACACACCACGTAATCGATAAGCACAGACAAAGAACCATTCACGGGCACACACTTAAGGTCGGTCTTATTCAAGGTTCCACAACATAAAACTTAACTGCTGAAATATCGCTTCGGAGACAATATATTATAGCTATACTTGTCTCAAAGTAGACCAGATATAAATCGAACGTGGCAAACAATTAATCAATTGTGAACCATCTTATCGACTTGAAAACGTAACAAGTTGACACCGCCTTGTTATATCCTTCAAATTCGTTATTACATTGCTATCATTGTATCAGCTTTAATAATTATACATCATCACATATTAGACTCTTAACTATATTACAACTACCGAATGACGATACACACGTACGTCCCAATGATAAAGAAAATCGTATGTAGATACGCCACAAGGTGATACAATAATTGACATTTATGTTTTGAACATCTAGTTGCTGTTTAGTAATAACAGTTATTGCGCAAGATATTTTATCGCACGATTTTTTAGGAGGATTTCAGATTTGTATACGTAGGTACAAAATATAACTTCATCATTAACATTAAATCAATACTAATTATGCAGTCACATTGAAGAAGGTTATGTATTCTAGAAAACTGAGGCTCTTCGATTGGCACTAAGCGCCTACAAATACAAAGTTCTGCCTTTAATTAATTATACAATTAATAAGAAACAGTAGTGACGTCTATTGTTAGCTTGACGCTTAATAACATCTCTTGTGCACTATGACATCGACCAGTGTAACGCTACCGTCTTCCCGAGTGCCATGGTAGCTGGAAAGCGTGTAAACGAGGCAGCTTATATAGACGAGATCTGTCATACGTCCAGTCATACTGGTCCAATCACATCGCGGCAGTAGCCCAGCAAAGCCACACACCCATTTCTTTGGTGACCTGAACTACAATAAATATATTACAAATAAATACAACGTAACATAACATTACATATAATTAGGAGATTATGCATTCAAGTTCTATATGACTCAGTAACGAAGCAGTTCAAACATGTCCATCGTAATATGCATGACGAGTCACAAGCAATTACCACATCATGTCGGTCACTGGTTTCTTAGATCAATCCACCGGAGTAAAGACGTTCATTTCTTCAAACACCTTACTGGGCTCTTGTTAGGCGGAGGTGACGTACTTGTATGAAGGTGGCGGCACTCAGAGACACTGAAGAATTACGTCAATGCGTGGATACGTAGTATTTCGTCATAAAACCAAGATACGTGTTACTTGCATACCAAAATGAGGTTAGACAGCTAAGAAAACACTACATCGAATTGACGAGCTGTGGTGTTTGTAAGTGTGATCAAGATTCAAACTGCACAGCACGAGCTGTGAGTCCAACTGAAAATTACTGAGTTTATGTGATCCAGTGGTTTGTGCATTGCAACCAACTACTGTTGTTCTCTTCATTTCCGCCATGAGCTAGCGCAAGCTATCAAGCTGCGGTCGAATTTCCCATCCTTGTCACGGGTATGTTGTTTAAGTACAGAGACGTACACGTCATCACAGCATTTAGAAAACTATTACCAGTCTAGTTTCAAATTTCGTAAAGCTAATAGTTTACCCCATACAGAGTGTCACACATGTTAAGTAGTCAGTCACGTCCCCAAGGACCAAGCTTTTCCTTGCTACAGGATGCGAAATCGTAAACATACTTCACTACGGGCTGTCCGAATAGTGTAGTGTTTCGTGGCGAAATCTACTCCGTGAATGATGGCGTTTGACCAAGTATTCGACAGAAGGCGTTGTTGTGCTCGTCATTCTTACGCAAATGAAGCGTCACGTCTTCTGTTAGTTTGCAAATGTGCACAAGTATTTCCCAGCCAATTGACATTCGTCGCGAAAGGTGATGTCGTCGTTTCCCCAAACATGTGAAGTTGGGTTGTGTCTCAATAAAACTATCATCCATGCTGATTTCCAGCGTGGTGTAAAAAACGCAACAGTAATTTGGATACACTGCCCCGAGCTAGCAGAGTGCGAAACAAGTGTTTCAAATTGTGCTACCATCGTTATTAACACATGAAATGCTTTGTTGACCATTACGCGTGGTCTGTTGCCCAGTTGTTTGCTCTACATTGGACACGTGCGCGCCTTTAAATGTTTTATGTGTTGTTATTCAAGTCAACCCTAAGATAAAGCGGGTACACCGATTTCAGTGACATAAATATATACAGTTTGCAGACGGTCCGGCAATAAACTGTCACGTGACACGCCGCCATATTGTTCATGCATTAAAAGACTTGCCAATTTGTCCTCGGCAATTGACATCATCAAATTAGTTCAATATTAACTACGTTCAGTGCAACGCCAATGGTAGAACGTCTCATGGACTTTCTCGTGGCGTTGGATGAAGGATCATCCAGATATTAAAGCCCTGTAAGTGAATAAGGTACAAACTGGCGCATTGTAGACTTGTAGCGATATTATTTTATCAACCACGCCACAGAGTAAGAGGTAGCGCTCTCTTGTAGTGATACATTGCTCGGTGTGTGTGTGTGTGCGTGTGTTCGCGTGCATGAGTGCGCACGCGTACGTAAACAAACACGACTGTTCCGCCTATATGGCTGGCACGCTCACCCGTGATCGACACGCGTGTATAACATCTAATACTGTCTAGTATATATCGCAGAGTCCTGACCGTACACGACTCGCTCAGCGCAGGTGGTCGCACCCCGTCACACGGAGTCTACTCGCTCACTCGAGTCGTGCCATGCATGGCTTTGCCTGGCTGGCATCGCTGCACCGGGTTCTCGGCCGAGTGCACAGCACCGGTTGACTAGTACGTCTAAGGTGACTCCCACCTCGTGACGGTCGCTAGCCATCACCTGTTGTTCAGTACGATCATCTCGGCCGACTTGTTGCAGTTCTCGTTATTGTTTTTCGCATATTCCTTCGGGGATTTGCCGTTGATGGCGATGAGCGGCGAGCTGTTGAGATTGACGCTGCCCCGAGCGAGCGAGATCTGCTCGAGGTTGGTGGCGGTCGACGCCCGCGTGTATCGCGTGGCCACACTGCGTCCATCCTGCCACCGGTTCACCTTCATCCGTATCGTCGACCGCACCTAAATGGAACGAACAGTTGGGGTGATTAGAAAGAAACACGTACGATTGCAAATTAACTAGTACAGTAACGCATACAGCAACCATCCAGAAGAACCAATGTTCGCATTGATAGTCGATGCTCGGATCGGTTTTAAAATGACTCATATCGCTCGAGGGCGATATAACAAGTGCATTACAGGGAGGAAGGGAGAGAAAGGGAGTGGTGGAGGGGGGATACTGGAGTAAGGGAGGATGGGAGATAAGGATAGAAGGAGGGATGGCGGGAGTGTAGAAGGGAGAGGGAGAGAGAAAGGCGGAGAGGGGTGATATATTAGCCAAGAGAGCACGGTAAACAAACGTTGTTGGTAGATGGAGAAGATGAACACGGAAATTGATCTGCAGAGATTGTCAGATACTGTTAATTGACCATGACATGTGAATGGAGTAGAAGAGACTAGCAGAGGATCGTGACACGTGGAGACAGCGGCATAGACCAAGTGATGTGTCTGGAGTGGGAGAGACTGACAGAGGATCGCGACACGTGGAGACAGCGGCACAGACCAAGTGATGTGTCTGGAGTGGGAGAGACTGACAGAGGATTGCGACACGTGGAGACAGCGGCACAGACCAAGCGATGTGTCTGGAGTGGGAGAGACTGACAGAGGATCGCGACACGTGGAGACAGCGGCACAGACCAAGAGATGTGTCTGGAGTGGGAGATACTGACAGAGGATCGCGACACGTGGAGACAGCGGCACAGACCAAGAGATGTGTCTGGAGTGGGAGATACTGACAGAGGATCGCGACACGTGGAGACAGCGGCACAGACCAAGAGATGTGTCTGGAGTGGGAGATACTGACAGAGGATCGCGACACGTGGAGACAGCGGCACAGACCAAGAGATGTGTCTGGAGTGGGAGAGACTGACAGAGGATCGCGACACGTGGAGACAGCGGCACAGACCAAGAGATGTGTCTGGAGTGGGAGATACTGACAGAGGATCGCGACACGTGGAGACAGCGGCACAGACCAAGTGATGTGTCTGGAGTGGGAGATACTGACAGAGGATCGCGACACGTGGAGACGGCGGCACAGACCAAGAGTTGTGTCTGGAGTGGGAGATACTGACAGAGGATCGCGACACGTGGAGACAGCGGCACAGACCAAGAGATGTGTCTGGAGTGGGAGATACTGACAGAGGATCGCGACACGTGGAGACAGCGGCACAGACCAAGTGATGTGCATGGAGTGGGAGAGACTGACAGAGGATTGCGACACGTGGAGACGGCGGCACAGACCAAGAGATGTGTCTGGAGTGGGAGAGACTGACAGAGGATCGCGACACGTGGAGACAGCGGCACAGACCAAGTGATGTGCATGGAGTGGGAAAGATTGACAGAGGATTGCGACACGTGGAGACAGCGGCACAGACCAAGTGATGTGTCTGGAGTGGGAGAGATTGACAGAGGATTGCGACACGTGGAGACAGCGGCACAGACCAAGCGATGTGTCTGGAGTGGGAGAGACTGACAGAGGATCGCGACACGTGGAGACGGCGGCACAGACCAAGTGATGTGTCTGGAGTGGGAGAGACTGACAGAGGATCGCGACACGTGGAGACGGCGGCACAGACCAAGTGATGTGTCTGGAGTGGGAGAGACTGACAGAGGATCGCGACACGTGGAGACGGCGGCACAGACCAAGTGATGTGCATGGAGTGGGAGAGACTGACAGAGGATCGTGACACGAATCCACGAGTATGTTGCTTATATGTTATCATGTCGACGATATTTCAGTGGTATGACTTACAAGCACTTTCGTTTCCATTGTGACACAGCATTATGTTATTATTTCAATTAGTATGTGCTTGGGGGTAGGTGGGTCGGTGGGTGGGTTGGTGCGTGCGTGCGTGCGTGTGTGCTTGCATGCATGCGTTCGTGCGTGTGTAATTATAACTACTAACCTCTTCGTTGACGAAGCAGTAAAATACGGCAACGGCAAGACCCTGGAAGCAATCGGAGACGTGTTACAGCAGGCGTGGAATGTGCTACAGAGCTGCTTGCAATCGTCATCACTGTTTCTTAAATCTTACCGAAACAACCTGTTGCACCGCTACAGTTTAGCATGGAAACAGACGAATGACTAAACTTCGCACCCCGTCCGTTTACCCTCATGATATCCGTGTCACGCTCCAAGTGACAACGATATAAGCTCCTGTTGAGATGGGTTCTTCCACACTGTTCCCTCGTGTGTAAAGAGGTGATGGGCAGGCACAATGTTGTTTCATTCCTGGAAGGAGTGTTGTGAGAGATATTGTCCGTTCGACACAACACCCATCCTATTTGTTTAGTTTCCTTCGTTTTTCCAATATCCCAGGAATCTCAGATCATCTGTTTCACAACAATTTTTTGTTCCGAACACCAAGCTTAATATCAGCAAACGTGCTTTCTGTTTAGCTGCACCAAAACCTGGAATCAATTCTTATTGCTTTAAAATCATCTGAGATTATAGATACCTTTCATAAAAACTGAAGTACTATTTACTTGAAATTGCATTCCCACCCTAATCTTCGGCGGTCCCGTGCTCTAATGATGACTCTTGCTTGTCCATGTTAACGATTTTGCCCAACGATTCTTGTATGTTGCGCCTCTGAGCTCAGATTCCTGAGGATTTAGTCGCTATAGGAGTTTGTCATTATTGTTATTGTTATTATAATATGCAGCATGTCAGATTTCCAGTAGAAGGTCTTATGCTTTGTACAAATCGTGAATACATCATATTTTTATGTGTATCAGACTCGGTAAGTTGAAATATTTAAGTAAGTTTTCGTGTGTAAACAAAACTTCATTCTGGTATCAGCATGTTTGGCATTCCAAGCGTTGTTTATACTGCAGGATCAACCTGAACTCATGCTACGCAATACTAGGGCTTCCACGTCCACACGGTTTCATTGCCATATGCTGGTTTCCAATATGTATCACTTCGATTACCCAGTGTTACGTATATAACAAAGGACACATTTTATGCAACAAAACATCTACAGTGGATGGTCAATATTATTATTACCATTGCATATATGAGACTCACACAACAAGTGTGTTTAGAGCGATAAGTTATTTGATCACTTACCTGGGTTGCTTGTAGAAATGCATTGACATATCTGAAGACCTTCCGTGACACCAGGTCACCCCCAGTAGGGGTGATGAAGATGAGGTAGGTGACTCCCAGCAGCGGGAAGAGGATTAGGGTGGCTTTGACGGCCTTCCTGGAACCACAGAACAATGTCGTCAAGTGGAAGGACACGAAGAAGTAGTTTGTCGTAAACGTATTAACGGAAGTACTTGTGTGTTTATGTACGTATGCACGT